>JAKUCM010007598.1:0-41900 GCA_023374145.1 Lepidium sativum | reverse complement strand
GTATGTGGGACATTGACTCGAGAGGATCGACTAAGGTTAGGTTATCTTGCCATACTAGCTATTTTCATTGAAGGAAAGAGGCCATGTAGACGTGTATCTCTCCCTCTCGGTTGACTAGTCATGGACTTGGAGGCTTTTGAGAATTATCCATGGGGTAGAGTTACATTCAAGAATGTGGTGAAATCTATCAAGCGTATAAATTTGGAATCTTCTGCATATTTCTTTGTTAGTGTTACTATGTGCTTGGATCTGAGTTTGGATCACCTATCGAAGGTAACCCAACTCTACTCATGTTGGCTTATCGTGGATCAAAGTGGCGTAAGAATTTTTTGGAAAATTTTTAGAAGCAGGTATAATTTTGTGCAGTTTATATATTAATTTTCTGCAGTTTTGGTATAGTTTTTATTTAACATGTCGTATATTTGTTTTGTTTTTGTATGAGAAGTGACAACAATGTATGGGAAGTTAAATAATTAATCGTGGAAGTGGGAGATCTCTCATTGGAAAGTGAAGGGTGTGTTGTCTTATTTGCATAAGAACAAAGTGGAGAAAAGGAAAATTGAATCAGCTGAAGAACCAAAAGGGTCAAAGAGGCATCATACTGTCAACGAAGAAAGCATTATTGACACTATGAGAGCTCACGTGGATAACTGCTATAAAGACATTGTTGCACAGGTGATGGACCATATTAGTAGTGGAGAGCAACGTATTGTCAAGGGTTTAGATCATTGTAAAATGCACATCGAGACACTAGTTGATCACCTACTAGGTGTTGAGAAGACTCTAGCTGGAATGAAGATTTTGAAAGAGCAGGTGAAGTCGAATGGAGATGTTGAGGCTGAGCAACCGAGCAAGGACAACATTGATCCAGCTGTTGGGTTAGTTTTAAACCCATTGCAAAACCAAAAGAAAAGAAAGAGCAAAAAGTAGACTATTATGTGTGTTGAACATGTGTTGTTTTGTGTCGCTTGTTTTATGAACATGTGTTGTTGTTGATTATATTGTTAACTCTACTGTGTAGACTAATGTTTTTAAGTGAAGTGAACATTTGAATGTGCAAAGTGATGATGTTGAAAGTGGAAGTGTAAATGGTGGGTTAGCTCCTTGGTCTACACAGTTAAGTCCTTTTCAAAGAAACAACATTGTTAAATAAATAATTTCAAACAAGGTGGGTCTTGGATATGATACTTTTGTTGTAGCAGATATGGAAAAGTTGAAGATGTTGGAAAAGTGGTTGAAACTTGATCTGTAAGTAACTTGCTTCGTAAGAATTTGATTTCTAATTTTCTTGGTTGTTTGACTATTATTGTTTATGTTACATGCATTATCCAAAGAAGACATTTGATAGGCTTGTTCATAGATTAGGATTATATCATTTTTTGTAATCTATCAAACTTTTGATGATCACTGAGTATATGACTACTAATTACAAACTATTTCATAGTATTTTCAAGTGCAACTATCAAATACTAGAACTCAATCATACAATAACATGGAAATATATCTTAAAAAATCAAAAATAAATTTAGGATTTAGACATGTAAATGTCTTAAAAATCAGAAATAAATGTAGGACTTAACAGTATGAAATAAGGATTTAGTTCGTAGATATGAAATAAACGATAATGTAGACTTCACAACGCATATGTAAACTTGCAATGTAGACTTCAAGAGTACATTTCTCGAATCGCTGAACAGCTTGTGTTCTCTCTAGTCATCTCCAAATTTCCATGTCTAAAATTTAAAATATAGAACCAACATATGTGAAATTTATTTTAGAAGTATAGATAAGACTTGTGTATTTAAAAGTAATTTATCTTACACAATTTGCTCGAACATGACCCGGTTGTTTGCATTTTGAACAACTATATTGTTTAGGAGCTGTTCGTGGTCTCGCTTGTCTCGTCCTTACTATTTCAAGCCAACTTTGCCACCTAGATTTTTTTCCTTCTTCCAAGAATAATCTTCACAATTGGAGAAAGACATTGCTCTAACCTTGAAGATTTTTCGTACTCACTTTTAGGATAAATGTTGTGTGCATATGATGCATGCAAATAGTCATTTCTATAGGTCGGGGTAAACAAACGTAGATACATGGAGCTGAGCCTCGAATGCAGCTGCAATAGCATGTGAACAAGGTATTTTCTCTATCTGAAACACACCACATTCACACATTCGTTGTTCAAGATCAACTAAACAATTTTGTGGTCCTCCTTTCACATAAAATCGCCAAGTATCTATGTGCTATGCTACAATCTTTTCTGCATAATGTCCACATATCGCAAACAAATATTCAACTCCCTGGCTATGACATGTTGTGAGACTCACTGCATTTTCTCGCCTTTTATAAGACCATATTTCCAACTTCTCACGTATAAACTCCAAAAGGAATGTAATATGAAATCCTCTTGCTAGCTTAAATGTGGCACTGATAGATTGTAATATTGCTCGTTTGAATGTTGTACCTATTACTTGGGAAGTGAGTGCGTGACCACAACTCTAGGTCCGCTTCTTCTAAATATGTTGCAAGCTCAAGATTAATATGTTGTAACTCATCCATGTGTTGGTTATAGTCATGAACTATATTATGCATATGCTGGTCGTTTGACTAAGTACATGAGATGTTTTCCTCTGAATTTTGTCACTATGTTATTTTGTAGATGATAATAACATATCCCTCTTGCTGCCCAAGGTAAAAACACAACACATGCATTTTCTATCGATGTGTGCCTGCCATAAACTAACACCAAAGGATATTCATCTGAAAAACATCTCCTAAAATTGAAAAAAAACCATCCCATGAAGGATCGTTCTCCACAACCCACAATCTCAAATGCTAAAGGAAATATCTGAAAATTACCATCTTGTGCGACTACTACAAGTAGAACACCGCCATACTTTCCAGTAAGATGACACCCATCCACAACTACAACTC
This sequence comes from Lepidium sativum, assembly GCA_023374145.1. Classification (NCBI taxonomy): domain Eukaryota; kingdom Viridiplantae; phylum Streptophyta; class Magnoliopsida; order Brassicales; family Brassicaceae; genus Lepidium; species Lepidium sativum. The sequence continues at coordinate 38,966 of JAKUCM010007598.1, read as the reverse complement.
TCTTCAGATATTGAAAACCAGCTATTGAGACACTAAAAAGATATAAATAAATATTTAAATTCATTATACTCATCAATTTGGAGACCCGTTATAGTTCCCGGATTGGCTTCTTCAATTACCTGCAAATAAGCGGGTAGATTACAATATCTATCTTCAATTGTTCCGCAAACTACTTCTTGAGCATATATCAATGTTCTATATGAAGTTGAATACTCCATCCTCAAACCAAACATTTTTTTCCATTGACTCCATGATATGTTTGGGCATAATTTCATCAATTACACCAAAATGATCTATACATAATTTGGCAATAAGTCTTAGAGATGAGTGTTTGAAGTTAATATATCTATCTTCTACCGAACATTTATGAAGTTTCACATATTTTGTCACACACAAAAATTGTTGGTGTGTTTGTATACTTTGAATGTGAACTTGCAAAGTATGCTCATCAAGCGCAGCTCCAATATTAGTTGTCCCTTGCTAGCAAAACATTAATTTACAAATATATTATTAGATCTATCATCTTCTCCAACATACAACATGTTTCTCACATTTATATCATCTTCGTCCTCATTTCCTAGTTTCTTATATTTATTGTAGTCTTCACCGTCCTTATACTCAAGTTCGTCAACATGTTCAACTATATCTTCCTCCAAATTCTTGGCTTTAACCACACCTTCAACACCTAACCCATCTTCATCATTGAACCCATCGTCATCTGATTCTGTATTTCCATCAAAATCATTCTTGAATCGACTTGATACACATAAACGTACCACATATGATTTGCTTAACTCAATCAAACTTTGAACTTGTCTATCATTTGTGATGTGAATCGGGGGAATATATAAACCCCATTTGTTGCAACATAAATCTGGTAGTGAATCATCTAAATCCACAAACTCTGTTTTCTTGTCCAAAATATGATCAATTTTCACCATCTCAATAAGTTCACCATGTGTACAACCATCTTGCAAGAAGAACATCCTCCCTCCTTTTCAAGGTCCACCACAAAATCCTTAGACAATTCTTTCAATACCCATTCCCCATAAACAACAGGTAGTCGATTCATTTCCTAAAAATTAAACAAATATAAACCACTACTAGCGAACACTCGAGAATGAAGTTTGAATATGAAGTCTACAAAAGAAGTGTGCTTTAAATGAGCTTATTATCCACTAGATTTCAAAATTTTATTCAACTACAATTATAAAACTTAAATGTGTTAAACTTACATCAAAAACAACAATAACTAACACACATAATAAAAATATAAAACAAAACAAAAACAAAAATTGTAAGCATGTCTAAATTGATTTTTAAGAAATATGATTCCTTGCAAACTTCAAATAAAGTCTACAATTGTAGACTTGAAATTAAGTCTGCAAATAAGTTAATTTTGTATTTGATTAAACTTTGAATTTGTAGTGTAGACTTCATTTGCAGTATGCAATTTGAACATATTATTATTGCAATTGACCCAGTCCACTTTGCAGACATCATTTGCAGTCTACATACATTTTACCGAAATAGTAGACTGGAATTGAAATCTACAACAACAAAAGCAAACTTCGCGTGAAGTCTACATTACAAAAATTGGTTAGGTCAACAATTAACTATATTTGACTTATTCAACAAACTTTACAGGTCACTTAAAGACTTCATTTGCATTCTGCAAAATTATGTTTATTTTTATTTTACAGAATTGAAAGTGAAGAAGACTTTAGATGAAGTTTACTATTTACTTTAAAAGTGTAGACTTCAACTCCGTCTGCATGTAAAGTCTGCAAGTGACTTGTGGACTTCATTAAAAAGCCAAATCTAGTCAATTCTATAAATAACCTCTCTCTTTTTGTAATGTAGACTTCAACTGATGTCTGCAATTTGTGTGTAGACATCATCAAAAGTCTACTTAAAAGTCAATATTTTGGTCAAATGCAAAACTAACTCGTATGTATGTAGACTTCAAATGTAGTCTAAAAAAACATTTTTTTGTAATCAAAGAAGAAAATGTATACTTCAAATACAGTCTACTTCTAAACCCAGAAAATTGGTCAATTGCAAAAATGACCCATGTGTTGACCTGTAGACTGCAGATGAAGTCTACATTGCATGTTACTTCATTTGAAATCTACTTTATGAAAATTTTCAAAATTTATAATTGTTTTTGTAAATTTGAGTTTAGAACATGTTTACCCAGAACATGCTTATTTTAATGCCAAGATTGATAAAAATTACCTTATATATGTTCTTTTAGTATCCAAAAATCTAAGATTTAAAAATTTGTAATATTTGAAACTGAAAATTATACTTTTTATGAAAGAAATGTAGAGAGAATGAAAGATTGTGAGGTGGGTGAGAGAAATGAAGAATATTATGAATGAAAACTAGGTAGTTGGATATGAATTTAAAGCTTGAAGTTGGTTATTAGTGGTGGTTAATGGTGGTTGAGAAAATTAGAGATTATGGCATTTTCAAAAATAATTGAAACTTTTATGTCTATTTGGATTTTTTAATATGAAATTTAATTAAAAATAAATAAAAACTAATGGCTTAAATGTAAATAATAGATGGTTTAAGGATAAAGTATACAAAATTTAGGAAAGAGAAAACCATGGGTTAGTTTTAAAATTGACCAAAATCAATAGGTCATTTAAGAAACTAATACTTATTTAGTTATAACTGCCTTATTTTTAGTTATAGGACTTGTTTTGTATTTATTATACGGTCGGGCTCACGGCGGCTAAGCCTGACCGTATCGTGAGTAGAGCCATCACTCGCGCGTCGTCATTCGATCATTTTCCCCTCTTTCGTTCCATATCGCATCCATCCCATCGGAGGTTTCAGATTGAGACTTATCCGAACCTCCCCCATCATCGTACCGCTTATCGCAACCGACCTCCGACTCTTCCGTATCTCTTCCGACAAGATGTTCATCCGGAAAACCCCTCCCTGACCGCATGACGCATCAGCACGGCTTGGATAAACTTCCCCAAAATATGGAGGAGATAGTGAAAACAAATGAGTCAAAAAGCTCATAGCCATTTAAAATGAAAATCAATCCCAATATTTAAATTCTAGGGTAGCCTATCTCAACTAGGGTTTTGGGTCTTGGAGCGCTGCTGCACAGCCAACCATCATCGAATCCGGAAGAATTCCGGTACGGCAAGGCTAGAGAATCCGGTGGAAAAGCTCCTACTTCCAGCTTTCTGGTTTTGTTCACCGGAGATGGGTTCTTGGTCAGCTTCAAGTCGACTAAAATGGAGCTACAACAAGATTTAACATATCTGCATATTTTTTGACGGCAAGGCACAATGAACACAAGATCGGAGGTCAAATATTGTTGTTGTTCAGAAAATCTCAAACTGTAGAGACAAGATCTCGGCATAGAAGCTTCGCCGAAGTAGTGGAAACGGCTACAACCGACACTACAAGAGGCTCTCTTTTGGTGCCGGTAAACCCACGGCGGAAGAAACCAAAGAAACAGCAAATCTTGCCAAAGGCTCGTCAGCGGAAGATCAAAGAATGGATATCGCAACTCCAAGGTGACTTGCTCTGCTTCATTGGAAATTTCTGATGGAGAGACGGTGGTCCCGCTGCTCCAGATCTAGAACTACTGAAGTGATTTTTAATTTACCATTGGGACCAAAAAAAGAAAGAAAAAAATAAAAAGAAGAAGATGGTAGAAAAGAGCTGGCAGCGCAAGCAAGAGAAAAGAAATTGTCGTCAGCGGCCAAAAACACAACGACAATGACGAAAAAGATTGTCGTTGAGCCAGCCTTGTTTGAATCCCTCTCTTTTCTTCATGCTGTGAAGAAACTTTCCCTATCCCCTAGACTGGCGAGGCTTCTTCTAAACGAGTCAAGTTCAGTTAGAGTGCCCCTTCTTTCTCGTGCTCTCCGTCCAAGCGAGCTAACTCCTGATCTCATGTTGTAAAGATCTCTAGACCAAGGTCTTACCAGTTAACATTCATCCCGTTGCATTCCCAGCGGTTTAAGTTCTATTGGATGGGGTTCTATACGAGCATTCCATATCGTTTTTTGGGATCAAACTGAATTAAGTTGGACTCCCTTCAAAAAATAGATTTCTTTCCACAATAATATCTATATTTTCTTAAGAAAGAAGACTATCATTGGCTTGCTCCGCTTCGTTAGAAATTCCTGATGGAGAGACGGTGGTTTTGCGGTTCCAAATCTAGAATTACCGAAATGGTTTTGAATTTCACCATCGGGACCAAAAAGGGAAAGCAAAAATAAGAAGAGGAAGATGGTAAAAAAAACAGGCAGGCGAGAAAGAGAAAATAAACTGTCAACGACCAAAAATACCACCGATAAAGACGAAAAAGATTGTCGTCATTTTTCATTTTCGTTTATAATTTATGCTTAACGGGTTATGAACCTTTTGGACCCAAAAATTTCACTCTCCATAATTGAATTATTTACCGAGCCTTTTATACCACCTTCAATGGGGGTTCTTGGAGGTGGTTCTTAAAAATAAAAAATTCTAAAAAAATTGATAAAAAAGAGAGTAAAAGATGAGTCTCTTAAAAGAGAAACTTTAGAGACTCATCACTTAAATAATAAGAGATTTGTCTTGGTTAATTTATTTTTTAGAACTAAAATTTAATTAAGAAAATATATTATTAAAATATTAAATTTTATTAGGTAAAAGACCAAATTAAGAGACTCCTAGTTGGAGATGCTCTTAAGCCTTTATTTATAATTGTCTTATCTTAGCCTAATATGTTGACGTATGAGTGAAATACCCCTTTTTAGACCCCCAAAAAAACTCAATTTTGCTGTGGGTTATACAAAATCATTTTCAGCCGGCATCGTAAATGCACTTATATAAGAGTAATATCCTTGGTTCTTGTCAACTGCTATCCCAATTCATTTCTATTCTCTCACTATTTGTATACAATATCAAGTAAGCAGAGAATAGTAAGGTAAGGCGAAAAATAGTATATCCCTTCCATCACCACTTCTCACATCCTCCTCGCCAATGATATTTGAAGTAATGCAAACAAAACAGTCATTTTCCTGTAAGGTCACAACAGATATTTATGATCCATTCATGTCTTTCAAAGGGTCAGATTTTTGTTCTTGTACAAACAACTGGTGTCCATTACTCTAATCCTCCTTCATCTTCCACTCTCAGTTTGTCGGTTCCACTACTGGTGGTATGCAATCCACTTTATATCGAAGAGTCTATTCATAAAGAACAAGAAAAAAAGAAAAGAAAAGAGGGTATTGATTCACTTTCTCTGCTCAAAATGAACATGTCCTCAATTAATGAAAGCAATGGGAGAAAGAGCTAAACAGGGTATTGATTCACTTTTCTGCTCAAAATGTAATATCATTCTACCTTTTTGAAGAAAGTTGAATATGAATTATCCCATACAAGTTTGTAGTTTCCAGCCATTACCGTAGAGAAGTTTCCCTGTAGTAATAAACACAGTCGTTTCCCAGATGATGGCATTATATAACAGATCTATGCAATAACAAGTATTTTTAAAAAGAAACACATCCATGTGGCACTCACCTGGTCAGCTTCATACCGACGGTAAGGTAATATCAACTGCAATAAGAAAAAGAAAAATTCCTAATCACCCCTTAGAATTTACTAGTTGAATGGATTTCTTAAAGAGTGAGTGATAATGTATGTACTATATGCTATAAAAGTTTAATGACAGTTTGGAAACTAATGACCATACTCACAGTCTTCTCCCCAGAAGCACTTATGTACTCCACGCTAAATCCAATATCCTGAAAATAACAATAGGAAATAAAAGAGAGGACAAACCACACAATGTTCAAAACTTCTTTTCGATCACATTCCATGTCAAGAAATTATACTTCTTGTTTGTCTTTCACATGAAAGATTCACCACAGCGAAAGATACGCTGTAAAAACTATGTTCGAAAGTAAAAGACAATCATATTTTTGCAAAAACAGCTACAGATAACATTCTAAAATCAGCACTGGGGCAGATAGAAACATGCAATCCACAAACAGAAGAAAACACAAATTTCAAGAATCCTACAACAATTACTGTAACTCCTAAGGGATCCCTATAATGTTAAACCAATTATGACGAAGGAAGCAAAACATAGCGAAGCAATTAAATGATATAAGGTTGCAGATTATGGAAACAGATCAGGTTTAATACCATGCTCATCTTGCCTTGCGTCAAGCAGAAATCCCAAGCAATATATGAATTTTCAGATTCCACCATCAATGAGACCTACAGAAACAACAAACATCAATCGACAAAGCATATATATCTCATAGTTGTGATCACACCGGACTAAAATGCAAGTGCTTATCATCTGCCTTGAGTCTTTTTGTCACCAGAAAATGCAAGTGCTTATCACACCAGACACACTACTGTCATTAACATGACTTTTTACTTTCCAGAACACAACAACCTCATACAAAACTAGCGTAAAGAGTCAGAGAATGGCAAAACAATCAGTTTCATTAAAAAACAAAAACACTTGAGGAGAATATATGACCTCATAGGTTCTCCCAGCTTGAACAATTATCTCTTTGTACTCCTCATTTTCCCTAAGATGTACAAAATTTAGAGCTAGAAATCATATACTGGAGTGAGAATTTTGTGAATGATGGAAGCTTACCTTGAGCCCATTATCCCAGCAGTGTCTGCTGAAATAAAGAAGGGGGAATTGGCAAACACATCGCTGCAAAAGCACAACGTAAAACGTTAATGTTCAATAGTGAGAAAGTAATCCCGAAAGACAACTAATCTAAGTGAATATTTTGTTCAAAACCTAATAAACTGAAAAATGAACAGAAAACTAATCATCTTGGAGAGAATGTCTAGTAATACATCATTTCTAGAAAAGATATCTCTAAAGCTTTCTAATAGACATTAATACACTTGGAGGGTTCAATTATAATTAGAATACTTCTAGGTACGTTTTTCGGATTTTCTAGGTTTGTACCCTATATATAGGGCTTTACCGTTTAATATGATAATCAAGTATTTTGGATCTAAAAAGACATGTATGCTCTCTCAAATGGTGTCAGAGCCATATTTCAATTCAGGCAAAGAGAAATGTTGTAGCTCACACGAAGGCATAAGAGAATCCTAGATGCAAGTTTTTTATACGATGGAATTGGATGATTCATCCAATTTAATGGGCAGCTACTTTAATTGGTCAACAAAGAGGAGCCAAACAACCCAGGCAAAGACAAGGTAACGACGACCTCTTCTGATGGGACACTATTGCAAGAACATTATGAAGTTTCATCAGCACCATTTTCGTCCAAGGATGTTTCGGTTTTGAAGAATCTGTAACACACAGAGTTGTTCACACAACCATGTGTCAAGAAAACAGATATTCAGTGCCTGAGAGGGAAAGGTACGAGCTTCTATGTTTATTCTTCTCGTTTGGGCCTTGGGGATAGTATAGTCTTACCAAAACCAGAAGATTAATATGTGAAAAATTTATGGGACATGGGATAGGCGAAAGAAGGAAAAGGATCTTGTATGTGTAAGAAGCTGATAAGTGAAAATTCCTAATAAGTGTTTGGAAAAATGTTTCTCGGGAGAAGAAAGAGAAGGAAAAAGTTGCAATTAAAGACAAGCAAGGTGTTGGGTGAAGGACAGCAGCATTTCAGATGTTCTTAACTTTCACCTTGAGGACAAGGTGAAATTGTGGGAAAGGAGTATTGAAAAACACCCGAACAACTTCGAGGATTAAGTACAATTAAAATATTTCTGTACTATTTAGTAGGGTTTGAGGGCATTTAAGAATATTATTTCCTTACTGCTCTTTAAGGTTTTCTATATTTGTACCCAAGGAAAGCATTTACAGCTTAATAACAATCAAGTATTTGGATCTGAACGGAAAATTCTGTTCTCACAAGGAGATACTAAAAGAAAATAACTGAAAACAAGCTCTAAAACAGACATCAACGAAAATTGTTCTGCAGATTTCAAAACTGATCTTTTCCCACCACGTCTGTGTGAATCAGTACATCAGTAACAATACTAACAAGAAGATATAGCAAACCAAAAACAAGCCCCTAAAGGTAAATGGTACCTGATAAATGTGACGAATCTTTCAAACTCAGATGTGTAAAGAATAGCAGCTTCAGACAGGAGATTCATTTGTTCTTTATTCCTGCTCATCACACAAAATAAAATCTCACCACCTCTAAAATGGAAAAGATAGTTGATAGATTTCATGAATACTTCACGCTCGATGCTTATTGACTTGTATGAATTAAGGCAATCTTACTCTAGGAACAATAAACAAAATAAAAGGAAAATATTATCCATCTTACAGTTCGAAGGTATCATATCTTTCCCACAGAAGTGTAAGGTAAACCCGGATCGCCGTCACCATTATTGTTAGATTGTATAGAGGAGGTCCATAACGTTCCCGTTGTTCTTCCATTGGCCTTTACACGAGAATTAATATCAGTTTAAATTTCCTGTGCAACCTGAATCTGTTCCTCCAATAGTAAAGACTCATTGACTTTTTCATATGAAACCATGTACATACCCATCATCATCATTGATTTGTCGAATAAAATCCAACAACACCTACAAGGTATGAAAGAAAAAATCAAAAACCAAATCAATCTTCTCTATGCATGAGTATAGAGGAATGGACAAGCCATATGACATAGGATGAGAAAAAAGAAGATAGTGGTGAAGAGAGCAAAGCGGAAAAAATTAGCTAGAAAGAGTAGAGATGGGAAGGCCTACCTGTGGAACCCCTACCAAGTACTTCACCAGGGTTTTGTAGACACCAGTAGCAGAGCCTAGCTGAGCCAACTGCCTCCTCCTATATATAAGCAGTCAATGAATGCATAATCCAGAAAACTCTATGGAAGCTACCCACAAGTAAGCATCAATAAACAAATCAGACAATAAAGAAAAAGAAAAAAGTAAAGGGCGGGGTTACCTCTCCATCTGCTGCTTCCAAAGAAGAGCATATCTGTCGCGTATGCTCCCTCCAGAGCTAACCAACGCATCAACCTCAGCTTGTTTGTTCCTCTCCGACCTCTCTTTCTGCTGTTTGATAAGCGTTCCCCGGAAATCTTGAGGCATGTAGGTCATAACTATAGAAACAAAGAAAATTAAATAAAAAACATCAATACTCATATCTCTCTATGTATCACAGCGTCTGCATAGAGTTAACCTGTGCTGAATACGCGCTCAGAGTTTTTCGTCTGGAATGAAATCATAGCAGCCAACGTGTTATCAAAATTTTCCTTGAGATGTCGCAAGATAGAAGAGAATTCAGCATCTTCGGAAGTAGAAGGTTCCCGAAGCTACGCGCAAAACCAAAACAAACAAGAGATATGTCATCAGAAGTAGGCGACGTAAACGCAACATAGTTGGGACAAAAGGAAGCAAGATTCACCTTAACAGGCCAACGAGATGGTTGCAGAAGAAACAAAATCTCCTCCATCTGCTCCCGATTTTTCCACATATTCTCATCAATTTTGTGAGGAGCCTGCCGCTTAGCTTCGTCAATCAGGGAATTTTCCCCTACAAAGCGAACAATAACAATTTTTAAGAGGAAATTTAAAAGGAGAAGAGAATTGAGAATCGAATTTGGTGATGATATCAGATCGGGAACCTTGAGAAGGGGGGGAATGAAGGGTTAGTAGTTCAATAAGAGAAGCGATGTCAGAGGAAAGCCGAGAAACGTCGTCGGAAAGAGGAGGGAAAGGATATTTGTCGTAGTAAGAAGCGAGAAAAGCCCGGGTAATGGGCACAAGGCCTTCCGTTGACGCCATTATCGAAATACTTGCGCGATCTACTCACTCACACAGTAACACTCTCACACGCACACAACTCCATGCCACCGCCAAGTCTTTCTTCCTCTCTGCCGGCGAAGAGAAGACTATTGAAAGTTAAACGAGACAAAGGCATATTCGCTCTTTCGCATTTTTTTAAACCACTTGGACCCGAAAGGCTTTGATAAAACCCAATGGGCCTTTATTTATTAAAGAGAAAGAGAGAGAGAGAAAATCGTCGTCCATGTTTAATGTCTATGATGATGAATGGATGAGTGCGCAGAAATTGTGACAATTTAGTTTGGTAGAAGAAAGAATACACAGTTTAAATGGAGCAAGAAGTACAATGGCATGACTTGGGAACAAATGCGCAAACGCCAAAGGGCTTATTGGGAAGTTGGCAATTGATTCCGAAACAACAAGGCATGGTGGCACAATTGGTGGAGGAGCAGCATTTGCACTCCAAGCACAGCTCCAATGGTGTCATCAGCTTTCTCCTAAGAACTCTGTACTCCATTTTCATCTCCTCCACTGGCCACATTTCTTCTCCATTTAGCCCCGCCCTGTCTCCTGCACATGACCTCACATAAGATCCGACCCACACACTGCTAGTTTTCATCCAATGACAAAAGAAACAATCTTTATAAATATCTTCACCTTGCCCATTGGTCGTAACTAGAATTGTCGCAAGCAAAGCTAACAAAAACGCACTCTGTAAGCCAGACTCCATACTTCTCCCCAGTCGGCTACAAAGATTAGGCGATACCAAGATCTGTGTGGTGGATAGAAAAAGAGAGAGTTTAGTGGGTCACTCCACTAGATTCCTTCAATGTTGACATAGATAAAGATTTAAGAGTATATTTAGGAGAAAATCTAAATATACACCTATATTCTAAGAGTTATCTAGAATATGTATTAGGGTTTTTAATAATCTTTATAAAAAGAGTATGTATCAAGATGTGATACAACTTGTGAGAAAAATTAAGAGCTTAAGTTTTTTCTTTGATCTTAATCACGTAAAACAGGGACTTGGTTCGATATTTGGTATCAGAGCCAAACAATCAAGAAGACGTGACAGTTGTTTTTTGTATCATAGTACAAAAACAACGTAATGACCGACCTGAAGGGAGACACAGAGGAGGGGTCTTCGTCGATTTCAAGGATGAAGAAGGAAGGAGGATCTTCTTCCATCAAGTGCCCTATGCTAAACTCGTGTAATTACACAGTTTGGTCTATGAAGATGAGGGTACTGCTTAAGGTTCACAAAGTTTGGGAGGTGATTAACTCGGACGGGTATGATGAAGCGAAGAACGATTTAGCAGTGGCTCTAATTATCCAGTCTATACCCGAGGCTCTTACATTGCAGGTAGGAGATATTGAGCCGGCAAAGGAGGTATGGGAAGCTATTAAAGCTCGGCATCTAGGACCATACCGAGTTAGAGAAGCACGGTCACTCATGTCTGAATTTGATCGCCTAACTATGAGAGAAACCGAGAAAATTGATGATTTTGTGGGCAGGATATCGGAGATTACCTCTAAGTCGATGTCGTTGGGAGTTATAATAGAAGAACCGAAGGTGGTTAAGAAATTTATTTCTGGTCTTCCCCGGAAGAAATTCATTCACATTGTTGCTTCTTCGGAACAAGTATTGAATCTCAATAAAACATCGTTTGAGGACATCATAGGGCGAATGAAAGCCTATGAGGAACGTGTGACAGAAGAAGAGGAGTCTCAAGAAGAGCAGAGTAAGTTGATGTATGTAAAATTAGAGCCACATACAACACAAAACCATCATGACTACGCCGGGAGAGGTAGAGGTGGTCGTCATGGCAGAGGTAGAAGTCGTAAAGGAAGATCAGGTGGTAGAGATATGTCCAAGGTCGAGTGCTTTAGATGCGACAAGCTTGGACACTACAAATCTGTTTGTCCCGATCGGTTGTTGAAGCTACAAGAGGCTCTAGAAAATAACGAACAGGAGACACAAGAAGCCGATGGTCTTTTGATGCACGAGGTATTAGACAATAAATGTGAAGAACAAGAAGAGAGTGAGGTAATATACTTAAACGAGAGGAATATTAAGCCGCGCAGGAATTCGAGACCTCCTCCGATGGCAATAATGTCTGGTACTTGGACAACGGGGCCAGTAACCATATGTCTGAAAATCGTGAGTACTTTACCATGATTAATGAGTCAATCACCGGAAAGGTAAGATTTGGAGACAACTCACGTATTGACATCAACGGAAAAGGCTCGATCATATTCACAACCAAAGGAGGAGAGAAAAGAATTTTGAATGATGTATATTACTTGCCTAAGTTGAAAAGCAACATTATTAGCTTAAGACAAGCAACATAATCAGGGTGTGATGTAAGGATGCGTGATGATTTTTTTACCTTGCACGACAAGAAAGGTTAGCTGGTTGTGAAGGTTATACGATCTTCTAACAGATTGTACAAAGTAATCATGGAAGTAGGTGATTTAAAGTGTTTCCAACTGATAAGTCAAGACGATTCGGCAAAGTGGCATGCTCGTCTAGGACACATTGGTGTAGACTCTATGAGAACTTTGGTAAGCAAAATGTTAGTGATAGGAATGCCCGACTTAATCATCAAGAAAGAGATTTGCTCATCGTGTATGCTCGGAAAACAGTCAAGACAACCTTTTCCAAAGGCAACTACTTTTCGTGCAAGCAAGACACTAGAGCTAGTGCACGGTGATCTTTGCGGTCCGATAACTCCTCCAACTGCAGAAAAAAATAAATACGTTTTTGTTCTCATTGATGATCACTCTCGCTACATGTGGTTGATTTTTCTCAAAGACAAAGGAGAAGCCTTCACCAAGTTTAAACGTTTTAAGATGATGATTGAACAAGAAACGGGTAAGGCCATAAAGACGTTTTGAACAGATAGGGGAGGCGAGTTCACGTCTCTGGAATTCAATTTGTTCTGTGAAAGCTCTGGTATTGTTAGACATCTCACTGCTCCTTACTCTCCGCAGCAAAACGGAGAGGTGGAAAGGAGAAATAAAACGTTAATGGGAATGACAAGGAGCTTACTCAAGCATATGAAGATACCTAATTATCTATGAGGAGAGGCAGTGATGCATGCTACTTATCTCATAAATAGAGTTGGAACAAGAGTGCTCATATATCAAACGCCGTATGAAGTGTTGAAGGGAAGAAAGCCCAACGTAGAACACTTGAGAGTCTTTGGATGTGTTAGTTATGCTAAAACAGAATCTTCTCTTGTCAAGAAGCTAGATGATAGGTCTCAATCACTTGTGCATCTTGGCCCAGAACCGGGATCAAAGGCATATCGACTTCTAGACCCGACGACCCGCAAGGTTGTGGTCAGCCGGGATGTCGTTTTTGATGAAACAAAGAGCTGGATATAGAACAAGAGAAGTCAAGATGGTGAAGACGAACATGGTGAGTTCAAGGTTGATAATGAACTATTTGATAATGGTGAGATTGGTGAAGGAAACATCAAAATCGGTGCTGTTTTGAATGAGGAAGTCACAAACGAAGAGGACGACGGCGAGAGTAATGACGAAGAGAATGATGATCACAACTCTCTTCGTAGATCTTCGAGAATAAAAACTAAGCCACAGTGGATGAATGACTACGTCATGATGTCCGAAATAGAGGCGGACCGATTTCTTCTTTTGGTTGACGAGGAGCCGTGGAGCTTTGAAGAAGCTAAGGCCGAGAAAGTGTGGATAGATGCGTGTCAATAGGAGTTATCTTCCATAGAAAAAAACAGAACGTGGAATTTGGTTGATCCGCCACAAGGAGTCAAACCTATTGGCTTGAATGGGTTTTCAAGATTAAACGTAACTCAGATGGTAGCATCAACAAGTATAAGGCCAGACTTGTTGCTAAAGGTTACGTACAAAAGCAAGAAATTGACTATGAGGAAGTGTTCACTCCTGTGGCTATAATAGAGACAGTCCGATTTTTGATTGCTTATGCAGCAATAAACGGCTGGGAAGTGCATCACCTTGACGTAAAGACTGCGTTTCTTCACGGAGACTTAAAGGAAGTTGTATACGTAAGTCAGCCGGAGGGATACATTGCTAAAGGATGTGATAATAAGGTCTACAAACTAAACAAGGCACTTTATGGTTTGAAACAAGCACCTCGGGTTTGGAATGAGAAGTTGAACAAAGTACTACGTGGTATGAGTCTTAAGAAATGTTCAAAGGAACCATCTTTGTATCAAAGAGAAGAGATAGGGCATCTACTACTCGTGGTTGTGTATGTAGATGACTTGCTTATAACCGGTTCAAGTGTTGACAATATACAGAGATTTAAGAAAGATATCTCATCAACATTCGAGATGAGTGATCTAGGGAGATTAACGTATTATCTTGGTAGTGAGGTGTCACATCATGAGAAGGGAATCACGCTCGAGCAAGAAAGGTACGCAAAGAAAATTCTAGAAGAAGGAGGCATGAAGGAGTGCAACCCGTGTCATACTCCCATGGATTCTTGTCTGAAGCTATCTAAGGCCAATGGAGAGCGGAATGTTGATGCTAGAGAGTATAGACGGAACATTGGATGTCTCAGGTACTTAGTTCACACTCGTCATGATTTGTCTTACAGTGTTGGAGTGCTTAGTAGGTATATGCAAGAGTCGAAGGAGTCACACAGAGCTGCCTTAAAACACACTCTAAGATACCTACAAGGTACTTTATCCTACGGTGTTACATTTAGGCGAGCTGAGAAGATGGAACTAGTAGGCTTTAGTGACAGTTCGCACAATGTAGATGTAGACGATGGGAGAAGCACTACCGGGTCACGTGTTTTATCTGAATGATGGACCCATTACTTGGTGTTCTCAGAAACAAGATATTGTTGTGTTGTCATCATGCAAAGCTGAATTCATGGCTGCCACCGAAGCTGCAAAGCAAGCAATTTGGCTTCAGGAATTCTTTGGAGAAGTGGTCGGAAAACCTTGTGAGAAGACAGTGATCCGAGTATATAACAAGTCGGCCATAGCACTCACGAAGAATCCGGTGTTCCACGGTCGGAGCAAACACAAACATACGAGGTATCACTTTATTCGTGAATGTGTTGAGAATGAACAAGTTGAAGTTCAACATATCTCGGGGAGTGAACAGAAAGCCGACGTGTTGACAAAGGTACTTGGAAGAGTAAAATTTCAAGAAATGAGGGAGCTCATTAGAGTTCATGATGTGTCAAAAAGTGATCTCAAGCTTAAGGGGGAGATTGTTGACATAAGCTTGAATTAAGGAGATAAAGATTCAAGAGTATATTTAGGAGAAGATCTAAATTACACCTATATTCTAGGAGCTATCTAGAATATATATTAGGGTTTATAATAATTTTTATATAAGGAATATGTATCAAGATGTGATACAATTTGTGAGAAAGATTAAGAGCTCAAGTTTTTGAGTAAGTTTTCTTAAGCAATAAGAATAAGAAGAGGTTCGATATTCAAGTCCAATCATACAGAGAGAAGCAACCATCTATATCTAATCATGATTTGTGTATTATAAATAACATCATTGGGCATAACTAATTATAGCTTTGCTACCTTCATAACGAATGAATGTCCACTTGTTAGGAAAAACATTACTGCTTACACACAAAAATTCACCTGAGGGTAAATTAATTGTCTCGACTACAACAAGGCGTACTATATCTGAGTAACAAGAACCACACTCAATCATAATTATAAAAGACTCTAGACAGATCAACACAGTAGAGTGGCAATAAACAACAGCAGCATCAACAACAACAACAACAAAAACAACTTGCACCCACTAATTTTAGCAACTAGGTGTTTGGCTCTGAGAGAAATTACGAGAAAGGAGACACAGTGAAACCGATTATGTACACTTGACTCTAATCACCGAACTCTGCATGCTGCAGGTCCACCCGGTGAACAATTAGGATTGGGTGACCTGCAGATGGCACCAGGACCAACGTTCTTTGCAAACCTCCGGTGCATTCTATAATCAGGCACCCTACCCATTGCAAATGCAGATCCAGCTGCAGTTGTTGCACCAGGGATCAAGGAATCACCTGTAAACTGCAAAGGTTCCAAAGTCTCAACCACGTCGCTCATCAATGGCCGAGCTTTTGGGTTCTGGCTAAGACAATAATAAGCCAAGCTGCATGCCTTCTGAGCTGCCCTGACAGAGTATTGGTTCTCCAGTCTTGGATCAATTATTTGCAGCAGTTTTCTTTTATCATTCAGCTTCGGCCGAGCCCAATCAACCAGATTCTGCTCTTTGCTAGGTCTTGTCTTGTCAACTGATTTTCTTCCTGTCAACATCTCCAGAAGAACAACTCCAAAGCTGTACACATCACTTCTGGCTGTCAGGTGTCCTAGATAATTAGTAATAGAGTCTAGTTAGTGTAATGGTTTTACCACTTCATGTCATGCAAAAAAAGAGACAGTTGCCCAAAATAATGTTGTGAAGTACAATTGTGAATATATGCATGGTTCAACACCTCAAAAGCCACAGCATTACATCTTAATAGCAAACTACTAAGGCAGAGAGGTGGAGGTAGCAGATAAGTCAGCGTGATGACTTGCAGCAGGAATAGAGAACCCACATACAGTTAACAACTAAAGAAAATTAAATGGTGGGACTTTTAAAAACAGTTGATCATCACTCCAATTACAGACCGATTGAAAAAAATACATTGCAGAAGCTACTTCGTCAAAATTGTGAACAAAAGTAATTTGAAGCGATACATTACCGGTCATCACGTACTCTGGGGCAGCATAGCCATAAGTACCCATTACTCGAGTTGATACATGGGTTTCATCACCCTGGGGACCAGCTTTAGCTAAGCCAAAATCTGAAAGCTTGGCTGTGTAGTCCTGCAGGTTCAGCCCAAGCAAAAGATACATTAGTTGTGAAGGTGTTCCCAACATCTTGGAGGAATATTGGCCGAGCTGAAATGAAAAATAACTAGTTACCGAGTCAAGCAGTATATTGGAAGTCTTGAAATCCCTATAAATAACAGGTCTTTCAGCGTTATGAAGGAAAGCAAGGCCTTTTGCAGCTCCAAGAGCAATCATCATCCTTCTAGGCCAAGGTAGCGAAGCTGTGGTTTCTGAAGAGAGGCCATGGTGAATTGGTTAATTGTAGACCAGCATGGCCAGACTAAAAAACGGATCAAGCTAAAAACAATAAGTGTGCAACTCTTAGGCTATGTGTAGTAATCAACAGAGACTTGTGATAAATGAAAGTGTTGATAGATTTATATGGTAGAGGAAAACAAAAATAGAGGAGGATGCGGGGATTACTTCGGAAGAGGTGATTCTCAAGGCTGCCACGCAGCATGAACTCATATACAAGCAATCGGTGATCATCCTCGCAGCAGTAACCAATAAGCTTGACGAGGTTGGGATGACGGAGCTGGCCGAGGAAGTTGACCTCGGTAAGCCATTCACGGTGGCCCTGGAGGCCCTCCTTGTTGAGGACCTTGACGGCAACAGGAAGAGACTTGAGGCCGACGCGGAGATTGTCATCAATGTAGCCCTTGTAAACGGTGCCGAAGCCGCCTTCTCCGAGTATATAGTCAGGGCGGAAACTCTTGGTGATGGTCTCAAGCTCAAACAAAGTGAAGGGGATGACTTGTGCATACGAAAGAGGAGCGGGAGAGTCGTCACAGAAGCGGGGAGTGGATGGATCGCTCAGATCTGAAACGGAGCGGGAGTGCTTCTTCTGGAGTTGTTGGGCTGCGAGATAAACAAAAGATAAGAAAGATCAGGGAAAACGGAAACAATGAATAGAGAGATAGAGAGAGAGACCTTGAGCTTGAGGAGTGAAGACGGTAGCCTCGTCTCTAGTACCGCAGTTGCCCATTGTCAGTAGGTAGAAGGCAGTGAAAAGGATCTCATTCTCAATCTCGGGCCGAGCACCACCGGATACCAATTTAAAACCCTAATTGCAATCGGAGAAGACAACGAAGCTCTTCTCACCGCACCACTGGGACTGGGAGCTCTGCCTTTACAGTTTGCAGTTACAGGCAAGGAAGTTGACAGTCCACTCCGCGTTGGCGGAACCATTTGGGCTTTACAATATGTTTCCATGATGGGCCTTTCAACTAGGCCTGGAACCATTTGGGCTTTACAATATGTTTCCATGATGGCTTTTCTTCAGTTCCAGGCTTTGCTTTATATCCTGCAGGAGATGATGAAAGTATAGGTGAAGTAATTAGATGGATACGTCTTACGTGCATGCCCCTCGTTATTCTCTCTTCTCTCCAATCTACCATCGATCAATGATTGATGGGGTCAGCTTTCTATAATAAGGGCAGTGTCTAAACAAGATATCATTAAAGACTTCTATTTGATTATACAACTTAGACATGCGACTTCGGATATTATGGGGGTCGGTTCGGGTTGGTTAATTCGGGTTTCGGGTAATTTCAGGTATTTAAAAATTGTCCGAAAATAACCGAATTTTATTTTTAATCGGGTCGGCTTGGATATGGGTATTTCGGGTCAAAAACACCTATCAGAACCAACCCGATTTTAACTTTTTTTTTCTTAAAATCGATATTCATAATCAAAACAACGTGTTAATGTGTTTCTCTGTTTACCCAAATCAATAAATTAATGCCGACCTAAACCGACCCAAACAAACATGTTAATGACTTTTTCAAGAAAATAATTTAAGTTTTAGTTAAATTTTGGTTAAACAATAACCAAACCGAACCGATCCAACCCGATACCTATACCCGAATTCTAATTCTACTTTATTCCAAAATACCCGATTCTCATTTACTAACCAACCCAATTTGTTAAATTCTCTGTTCGGTTCGGATCAGACAAATCATGTCAGTTTTGAATCCCAACCCTAATACAACTAATCCCCGATCCCATCGAGAGTGAGACTTTGATTTTATTCTTATAATTAATCATGTCTTCTCCTAAATTAACTATTTTTCTATGTGCTCACATGCTGATATATGATCTCTGAATATATGTATGGTATAAGTTGTGAGCTGCTAGCTAGCTGTAATAATTTGAATCAATTTTAATATTGTTATAAGAAAACAACAATGAAGGAAATTAGGTGGAAAATCTTATATAAGTAGAAGTAGAGGGAGTAGTTTTGAGAAATGATACATACTGTAATTAATTAATATAGGATGGAGAATGAGGTTGGAATTGGATGGATGAATGAAGTGTCAACCGAGGATGGTGAATCTTTCATTGAAATAGAAATCAAGAAACCAGCGACAGGATCGAGCAACTCTTCATCTCCATCTCCGGATAAAGAAATGCAGACGACGATGGTATTTTCATCGGCCCCAAGCTGCTTCTCTGCATATAGCAGCGTGACGAGGTTGATGATGAAACTTGGATGTTTGAGTATAGTGGAAGTCATAAGAGAGAAAGTGAACGTGGGAGAAAAATGGGTCCTCCGAGTTATACACAAACGACGAAACAAGAGCCACCTACGATGCTACTCCCAAGGAAACAACGAGGGAACATTAACCGATGAAGAATCCCTCAAGGCAGCCATCGCTTACTGCAATGCCTCCTCCTCCTCTCTATACCGTCTACAATCTACTTGACAGACACTCTTTCTAAACATAAGCTTTTACATACTCATGCTGATTATATTTCTGAATCGAATATATACTAATAATTCGGTGTTGGGTTCAAATCCAATCCAAGGACATCATCTATGTTATCCTATGTTTAGATTATTGTTTCTAGTTCTACTACTAGTTTCACTAATAATTTTGTGTCTGTTTTCTTATCTACTTATCAATTTTAATTCCAATACACATTTTTATTTTTTCTGAGTAACCTTTACGAAGATGCGTAGTCACAGATCGGGTCAAGTTGATTTTTGAGACTGAGTAATCTAATATTTGAACAAGTTAAGACTTTATATTTTATTTTGTAACTTGCATATTGAAAACTATGTAATAATACTAGTAAGAAGTGCCGAAAATGAATATACTAAGAGCATGTACAAATTATTTATAATGTAAATAATGAGTTAAGAACTTCTAGTGAGGTTCTTAAGTTTTGTGGGGTTTCAATGATAGAACCCTACACAAAAATTTTAAAAAATTTATAAAAAAATTTACAAGTAATGTTAATACAATGTAAAATGCATTGTGTCTTTTGTTACATAATCATTCAGTTTGCCTTAAGACAAGAATCTCAGAACCGAGAAGATTTAGTTTCATTGTTTGCTGATTCTGAACTTCAATTAATAAGAGTGGGTTTTCTTACCTTGAGTTGAGATACATAAGATAAAGGATTGTTCTTGCGTCTTGTGTTATTCGTTGATTCCTTATTATGACTGTCAGCTGCAATCCTTGAAGTCACTGGATCATTTGGAGGAGTCGGTAAATGAGACCTGGTTTTTATTGTAGCATTTGGTGGTGGAGCAAGTGCTAAAGGTTTAGGTTTTCCAGTTCCTAAAAAAATAAAAACTAACATGATTATGAACTCAACCAAAATCAAGAAGAGATATTATTCATGAAGAGATGTTATTGATATCACGGCTATTATTCATAAAGAGATAAAACAAACATGATTACGAACTCAACCAAAATCAGAAGATCCATTCTGAGCTACTAAGAACCAACGCTAAACAAACAAGTCAGTATGAACCATTTATGAAAACTAAGCTAGCAAATGGAGAAATCTAGTAGCATCACTCTGAATATATCAATTACAATTAGCAAGAACTTCAAAAGCCAAAAAAATCAGAATGACTTGTAACTTTATCTCAGCTCTTCAACCTATTGCAAACAATGCATCCAAACATTTCTCTTTACTACTCATGTAATCATCAACACCAAAATTCTAAGCCTAAAATCAAAAGAAGATCTATTGCAAAAAGCATTTGAATGAATCAAATTTCACAGTTCTTTCTACAAAAGTAGCATTGATCAGGTTAATCCAAGTGATCAGATTCTGTATCTTAAATCCAAAAGCTTATGAACATATTTGATTTACCTTCAATCTGTGATTAATAGCAGGATGAATATCTATGTGACTATCGCTCTCACTCGTTTCCCCTGTCTCCTTCTCTTTCTCCCTCCTCACATAGTTTCCATGATCCAACCTACAATGATATGGAAACCACGATCATATATCTACATACACATCTACAACAAATGACGACCGAAATAATCTCTAGTGTTGCTCACCTTCACCATTCCAGTTCCATTGTCACAGACGAGTGGTTGAATGTCCTCACCATCGGCAATCTTTTACTAAGCAAAGCAAAATGAAATGTTATGCAATTAAATAAGCTTATTAGGAGAATGATATGTTCTAGGAAATTAATCGTTTTAACTCCGAATCCGAATCAAATTACAAACTAGTTTTGACGACTATACATATTGGATGACTAATCAAATTGGGCATAGAGTCCAAATCAAATCAGACTAAGTTAAAAAGACTGGATTCAAACTACACATATCTCAAACAACAAATACCAGAAACTACATCAATCCAACATACATATTAAACACGAAATCATTTCGTACTCGACAACTTCACTTCACTCTAAATAACAAATTAACAGTGAAAGATCGAGCGAAGGGAGAAGAATCCCAAAACTTCACAAATCTAGTACATAAACCCAGACGAAACAAAGATTAACGCAGATCGATCCAACCAACACCGATCAAATCACAGAGCAAACAATCAAAAACAAAATATGAACAACGTTTGCGTAAAACTTAATGCATGTTTAGCAGATCTAACAAAATCAGCATAGAAAACAGTAACAACTAAAAGAGACATCAAGCGATAACGGATCAAGAACTCACCAAGCAGAGAAGACGATTCGAGAAGCAGCGAGAGAGGGAGAGAGAGAAATGGAAGAAGCAGAAAGAAGAGTAGCACAACGAAAAAATCACAAACCGTTCTTTTTTTTTTTGCCACAACACCGAGCCAATAACAAGACGATACATATGGGTCTCTTAACATTTCCAAAGACTATCATTTAAAAACGTTTCTACCATTTTTTAACCCACTTTCATTATATATATATTCATAAATAATCATAAGAAACTCATTAAATACTAGGTTTAAGCTGGTATAAACTTATATATGACCCAATGTAGATTCGCACCTTTTTGACTCGACCTTTCTTTACTTTTTTTTTCCTTTTTTGTTAGCAAATTATCTTCACACAGTTGCCGTGTAATATAATTATCAATCATGGGTTTAGAAATCTCTTTTTAATATTATTATCAATCTTTCATGGCCCAACACTAGCCCAATTTTTCCTCAGATCATCGCTGTGACTAGTCGATCCGCCGGCGACGATGGATTTACAGGAAAACAAGGCGTGTTGGAAACTTGAACTCGAGGTTTTAGATAGCGATTCTTGATCTTCGTGGTTTTGCTTCTTCACCCCTTATATTGCCGTTTATTCAGGTTCCGATTTACTAGAAGCTTATGCTGTTGTAGGTTGGTAAATTTGATCCTTCCAAGAAGAAGAAGAAGAAGAAACCTCTAATACGCGAAGACGAATTCCAGCAAGGAGGACACTTTGCGGGTAATTAATTGGGTTTCCAAAGAATTGTGTTTGAAGATAATCAGTTAATCGTACCCAGACCTATATTGTGCCTGAAGCTACTGTATATGATCCTTAACAGAGGATAACGCTCCACACTGTCAACCCGTTGAGCCAGATTATGGCTATAAAGAGGTCCTCTTTGCTGAGATATTTTATTATGCGATGCCCCTCTTTTGGTCTTATGATTTTCTCTTCAATGGACAGCTACTGGTTCTCGATTATAATCTAAGATCTTTCTGTTCTGCAGCTCCTGGGCAGAGTGTTTGATAGGCTTAGCGATGACGATCTCGAGGTTTGTACAGAGAAGCCAAGAACACTGATGATGCTTCCTCAGCTCCTTGCTGAGGGGACACATATAGCAGTTTGCTTAAACTTTGTTGATCTCTGTAGAACGTACGACTTGTTTTTTTCGTAATTGATCTTTCCATTAAGTAAGTACTTCTAGTTGTTGACCTGTGTATCACTCTCTACTATACCTTGCTCAGGATGCATAGGAAGCCAGATCATGTCATGAAATTCTTACTTGGCCAAATGGAGACAAAAGGGTTGCTGAACAAACTGCAGCAACTAGAGATGAAGGGTTTAATGTCTTCTAAGGATTTTCAAGCGGTGGTCCGAAGATATATTGGTATATTCCATAACTAGTCTCTCGTGTTTATGTGTGTTTATAGCAAAATGGGGAGTCTTGTCTGATATATGTTTTCATTCTGTCTTAGATGCGTTTGTAATCTGCAGCTGTTGCAGAAGTCCTGACACAGTTCTGTTGGAGGAAAACGGTGTTGGCACTCTCAGATGTGAGATGGTGAGTAAAATATTTATTTGCAAGCATCTATTGCTGCGTTCAGATCAAGGAAATGATGTGGAGATTATAAAAGTAAAAAGAGAGAGATATACTGATCTCTCATCTCATTTGGGTTTGTTGTTCTTGTACAGTGTGGTTTAGTAGCACCAGTTAAGGAATCCCTGTGAATAACTCATGAAGATATGGAACTTCAAGGTTCCGGTGTAAGATATACTGATCTCATTTGGGTTTCTGTTTGCTTCGAAAGACTGAAGTGGACCAACATAAAGCCCATCTCAAGTATTATTATTGTTGTGTCCATCCTATCCAACTGAGAAATGGTGGATTAATAGTTTAGCTTATTTCTGAAACAGTTAGTTTGAACTCGTCCTTATGTTTTCGTTATTAGTTTGATTTAGTCAATTTGAGTAAGTCTTGTGTTCCTGAGTTGTAGGAGGCAAGTACACGTTGTTGCAGTGTTCTTAGGATGTAGTTTGTTAAACTTTTTTTGTCTATATAAGAGACAAAGAGCATTCTCAGTTAAATAAGAACGACGAGTATTATTCAGAATCAAGTTGTGTGTTGTGTGTTCTGTTCTGCTCTTAATAAGTGGTATTAGAGCCTGCAA
Source organism: Lepidium sativum (assembly GCA_023374145.1). Classification (NCBI taxonomy): domain Eukaryota; kingdom Viridiplantae; phylum Streptophyta; class Magnoliopsida; order Brassicales; family Brassicaceae; genus Lepidium; species Lepidium sativum. The sequence goes on along the minus strand of JAKUCM010007598.1, from coordinate 15,229 downwards.
TTCAAAGTTCGTATGTAAAAGAAAAAAAATCAGAGAGCAAGAGAGAAACACGTGAGATAAAAGATAGAGAGTCATTGTTGAGCATTCCAAAATTCGATGGTGATTAAGCATTGGGCTATGCTCATAGAGACTTTGTTGAAATCAAAGGAGTTGTAGGATCTTTTGGAGACGGGTGTCTCACAGCCGGAGAGGAGTATGATCTTAACCGGACCACAACGTACAGAGCTTGCAGAGATGAAGCTCAAGGATCTGAAGGTGAAAAACTATGTGTTTGCATCCACTAACAAAACGATCTTGAAGACGATTGCAAAGAAGGATAGTTCGAAGGACATTTGGGATTCCATGAAGACGAAGTACCAAGGGATTCTGCGTGTTCAGAGTGCTCAGCTACAGAGATTGAGAAGATACTTCGAAGTGTTGGAGATGAGAGAAGATGAAACAATTACGGAGTATTTCTCACGAGTGATGGTGGTAGCTAACGACGTGTGCGGACTGATAGAAGATATGCCAGACGCAAAGGTTGTTGAGAAGATTTTAAGAACTCTTAAAAGATTCACATATATTGTTTGTGCTATTGAGGAATCCAAGGACATTAAGAAGCTCTCGGTGGATGAGTTGCAGAGTGCTCTCTTGGTGCATGAAAAGAGTATGCGGAAGAGCATGAAAGAGGAACATGCTCTTTAGGTTGAGGGTCAAGGAAGAGGCCATGGAGGATACCAAGGTCAAGGAGGGTATTATGGTAGAGGAAGCAGAGGTCGAGGAGATTTGGAAAAAAGTAAGATAAAGTGCTTCAAGTGTCATAGAATGGAGCACTTTAAGAATGAGTGTCCAAGCTGGGAGAATAATGCAAACTACGTCGAGTTAGAAGAAGATGTGTTACTAATGGCGTACATTGAGCTGAACAAAGTTGAGGAGGAGAATGTGTGGTTTCTCGACTCTGGCTGTAGCAACCACATGTGTGGTACCAAGGCGTGGTTTACAGAGTTTGACCACACGTTCTGACAAAATGTCAAACTTGGCCTTAACATGAGAATGATGGCAGAAGGAAAAGGTAATCTCTTGTTAAAAATCAATGGTTTAATTCAAGTTATGTCGTATGTGTACCATGTGCCTGGATTGAAGGACAATTTGTTAAGTGTGGGTCAACTGCAACAAAAAGGGCTGCGAATCACAATAGAAGATTATGCGTGTGAGATATGACACAAACAGCAACAAAGCGTAATAATGCATTCGTCGATGTCAACAAACAGGATGTTTGTTATTTTTGCAACTGTGGTAGAGGTGAAGAAAGAGATAAAGTGTCTGCAAACGATAGTAGAGAAGAGAGAGTCGATGTGGCATAAGAGATACAGTCACTTGAACCTCAAAGGACTGCAAATGCTTGGAGAGAAAGAGATGGTAGTAGGTCTGCCACAACTTAGTCCACAGGAAGGGGTATGTGAAATATGTATGAAGGGAAGCAAATACGGGACAACATACCGAAGCAGAGCAACTGGAAAGCTAGTAAAACACTTGAGCTAGTCCACAATGACATCTATGGCCCCATCTCGCCAGCTTCAGATGGACGGAAAAGGTACATCATCAACTTCATTGATGATTACAGTAAGAAATGTTGGACCTATTTCTTAGCTGAAAAATCAGAGTCCTTTAGCAAGTTTAAGGAGTTCACAATGGCAACTGAAAGAGAAACATGGTAGCTACTTGTTTGCTTGAGAACATACAGGGGAAGCGAGTACAAGTCAAACGTCTTCATCGACTATTGCAAAGAGCATTAGATAAAGCAACAAATCACTATTGCGTATACTCCTCAGCATAATGGGGTTGCAGAGAGGAAGAATCAGAGTGTTCTCAATATGACAAGGTGCATGATGATGGGAATGAATGTGTCACAACATTTTTGGCTAGAAGCGGTTTAGTATGCGGTGTATATCTTAAATCGAATTAAAACGTCCATACTTGGAAATATAACACCAACAGAGAAGTGGAGTAATCACTAGCCTTTGGTTGATCATCTTAGAGTCTTCGGTTGTGTGGTGTTTGCTCTGATTCCGTATGAAAAGCGAGTCAAGCTAGACGAGTAAAGCACCAAATATGTAATGTTCGGAGTCATCCGAGAGTCTAAGCGTACCGTCTCTATGATCCAATCACCAAGAAGATCAAAACAAGTAAGGATGTGGCGTTTGATGAGATTATGAGCTGGAACTGGGAAGCAAGTGAAGAAAACAAAGAAATATGGTGGGAGGTAATGTTTGGAGATGATGATGAGGTTGCTCATGATCAGAATAATGGTGAAGAAGGGAAAAAAAATGGGGAACCGGAGCATACCAATGAACCTCATGACTATGAAAGAGAAGAAGAATCAAACTTACTAGCGGCTCCAACACTCAATACTGACAACACTTCTACAAGAGAGGGAATGCACAAAAAAAGACCTTTGGATAAAAGATTATGAGTGTGAAGGTATGAGTATGTTCATAGAAGTATGTTGTGATCAAATGGTAGTAATGTTGATTGCAGAAGATGATCCAACCAAGTTTGACGAAGCAGTCAGACATGAGAAGTGGAGAATAGCGATAGAGGCTGAAATAAAGTCAATAGAAGACAACGACACTTGGGAACTGGTTGAACTGCCTGCAAATGCAAAGGTTATAGGTGTCAAGTGGGTCTACAAGACAAAACTTAATGAAAAGGGGGAAGTGGACAAGTTTAAGGCAATGTTGGTAGCTAAAGGTTTTCATCAAACTCAAGGTATTGATTTACATGAAGTATTTGCACATGTTGCTCATTGTGATACAATTAGGGTGATACTTGGTGCTGCAACACGCAAATGATGGAGTGTATTTCAGCTTGATGTGAAAAGTGCATTCCTACATGGAGAGCTCCAAGAAGATGTTTATGTGAGCAACCACTGGGCTTTGAGAAAAGAGATGAGAGTGAGAAAGTGTACAAGTTCAAGAAGGCATTTTTGGTCTGAGGCAAGCTCCAAGGACGTGGTATAGCAAAATTGAAGGTTATTTTCAGAGGAAAGGGTTCAAAAAATGCTATTGTTGCTTGAAGAGTTCAAAGCATCAATAAAGGAGGAGTTTGCTATGACTGATCTAGGCAAGATGAAATACTTCTTCGGTGTTGAAGTAATTCAGGATGAAGAAGGAATATTCATCGAGCAAAAGAAGTATGCTGAAGAAATTTTGCTCAGATTCGGAATGGAAAATTGCAACTTTGTTAAGAATTTGATGGTGTCAGGTCAGTAGCTGTCTAAGGAGGGACATGGACCACCTATGGATGCTACAGTCTTCAAGCAAATGGTGGGAATTTTCAGATATTTGACAGCGACACGACCTGACTTGATTTATTCGGTTATATGGTCTCTCGGTACATGGAAGAACTGAAGGGAAAACACTTGTTGACTGTGAAGAAGATATTGAGGTATGTCCAAGGAACTACATATTATGGGATTCAGTATAAAAGAGAAGGAGATTTGAAACTGGTCGTATATACTGATAGTGACTATGCCAGTGATGAAGACAATAGGAAGAGCACCTCATGTTATGCTTTTATGTTTGATGGAGCAGCGGTGGCTTAGACATCAAAGAAACAACCAACAGCTGCTCTGTCAACTATAGAAGCAGAGTTTGTTGCAGCTGCTAATGGAGCTTGTCAAGCTATATGGTTGAGGAATGTGTTGATGGAGATTGGATTGGAGCAAAGAGAAAGTACAGTGATGTTTTGTGACAACAACTCTACAATCAAACTGTCAAAAAATCAGGTTCTTCATGGAAGGAGCAAGTATATACATGTGAGGTACCATTTTCTTCGTGAGCTTGTAAATGATGAAACTATTAGCGTGGAGTACTACTCTACACAAGTTCAATTAGCGGATATCATGAAAAAGGCGGTGAAGCTTGAGACATTTGAGAGACTTAGAGGAAGCTTGGGAATCTGCAAAAGTTTAAACTGGAAATGATGCATTCCAGTTTAGGAGAAAATTTTAAACAGTTAGTTTGAACTCGTCATTATGTTTTTGTTGTTAGTTTGATTTATTCAATATGAATAAGTCTTGTGTTCCTACGTTTTATGAGGCAAGTACAAGTTGTTGCAGTGTTCTTAGACCAACTTCATCCTTAAGAACCCTAAATGGGGAGGGTTCTTACAATATTTTTATTATAAATAACGGAAGCTTTTAAGTTAAGAACCCAAAGATGAGATTTTATTTTTATTGGGTTTCATTGGTAGAAACCCAACAAAGTTTCTTAGAAAAATAAATTAATTGAAAAATTTATTAAGTTGGCTGTGTTGTGATTTGGCTGTGTTGTTTATTAAGTTCTCTATGCCTCGAATCACATTCTTGTTACTCTACAAATAAAAAGGTTAAGGAGTTGTTTGGTCAATAATACAAACTTGAGTTGTGAGGTGATCAATGCTGGTTACATACGTCCATATACCTGCAAAACAAAGATTAATCTGTCATTAATCTTGAAAATAGGTAACATCACACTATGTCCAATATCAGATCAGAGTATAACTCCTCATCAGCATGTGTTGATGCCTTTCAACAACTTTCCCTTGAAGTTTTAAGAGGTATGATCTCTCAAGAGTTTTAAATCCAAAGAAATTGTATTCAAAATCACCGTCATAGATTATTTCACTGTCCAGACGAGCAACATTCTGAAGAAACCAAAACAAAGCATATATCAGTCACCTACAACATACATCAGAGGACATTTTCCATCTATATTACGAGAGTAAGAGATTGAGAACTTAAAACAAGATTTTTTCTTACCTTCATAATGATTTCAAATACATCATCAACTATCAGAGGAGCTTCCAGTCCAGGTCTCTCACTGACATGATCGTATATGTCCTTAACACGGTAAAATACCACACAATCCATTAAAGTCAACACATGAATCTTCAAACTGTAATCTATCATATAATACCCATTAAGAAAGAGTCGAGATAACAACACTCACGTCTCAGAAAATGATTTCTTGGTGTTCTTGTGGAGATTTGAGACAACAATCCTAGCAGCAAGCTGAAACATAACCACATAAAGCATGTCAATTATACATATCATGTCATCAATTATCAAATTCACCTCAAGCAATACAATAATTTAAACCAACATCACAATTCAATTATATGAAACACCAAACCCATCAGAGATTACTAATCCAAATTAAAGAAACCCAAGTAAATGGAACAAAGAGAAGTACTCACAGAGGCATAATCAGGATGGTTACACCCAAATGTGTTAAAATTTATTAAAGAACATTTTAACACATTTACAACAGAACGCATTATATACATGTAGGATGCAAAAACATTACATGTCATATGCTATCCCGTCAGGTGTTTTCTCAAAAACTGTGAAGGCACCAGAAGCAGTTGCCCTTCGCCGAAGTTGTTCTGATTATGCACTAGAAGTTTCTCCTCCTTCCAAGCGTGAAGGAATGTCAGGTATGCTCAGTCATTTATCAAAGAGTTGATAAAAAAACCATTGTATGTATGAATCAATTCCACCTATATGTACCATGAAGTATGCCAATATATCCATATATTTGTGCAGCTTAGACTAAAAAATACTTAAGTGCCTCAAATTGTAAGTGACCAACAAGTAAAAGTAGATTATCAGGAAAGATTTTGCTATGCACAGGCAAACGGAGTAACAGGAAGATTGCACTATTATCAACTGATGATATGTAATAAGAATTCATTTAGCACTTGTGTGTGACTAATTATCCTAATTGGAGAAAAGAGTGTGCATCCTCAACTCCACCAGCACGATTTCCAGGATAGACTTTTCATATAATTTATCAAACTATACATCGCATAAACCTGCTGCAACTACACGGTTGAGATCAATATGTCCGAATTTATACAATTACTAGTGGAACAATTTATCACTAGATATCTCTCACGTATACACACAAATCCTATATAAAACTTCCAGTACACGAAGGCGCAAAAGTAACACATAAGCTCCAGCTAAAGAGGGAAAACATAATTCAGTGAGTACCTAGTTACATTCATGAACTCGTAGCTTCTGATAAGCCGTCCAACCTCGAACGAATCAGCACTGGTGATCAAACTAGCTGTAAACACATGTAGCTGCCGAGTTGGACTATTCCTTCCAACTAACGAACGATTAATCCCTTGCCTGATTCTCGATGGATCTAAGAAAAACGCGAAAATCACGGCGAATGGAGCGGAGACTAGAAGGAGGAAGAATCACCGGAGAGTAGAAAGTTAAAGTAAGATATTTCAAAGATCTGGTGGTGGAGATGAAGGTGGAGGTAACCTCCATCGGAGAGGCGAGAGAGAAGAGATAGGAACGATGATGAGAAGAACCATTTCTTAAGACCAACTCCAATGGGGTTCTTAGTATTTTTATTATATTAAAAAAATGTTAAGATATTTTAGATTAGAAATTTTAGTTTTGAAGTTCCAATGGTAGAACCTCCTTTGGGGTTCTTAATTTTTTTTTAAGTTAAATTTACAAACACACATTGATAACTAAATGTCATGATAAGTGTATAAACATATGATATCATAAATCATTCATAAAACGGTGGAAGGTACAAGCAAAATTTGTCGACGAGTCATTGTCATCATCATCACCTCTAAACCTGTTTATACCTTCACATTACACAACAATTTGGTGATGATTCGAGCATCTCTTGAGACCTGTGAGTATATATACACAAACTCAGACTCATTGGCCATTGGGTCTTTAAAAATCACCAAGAGATACCAATGAGGAAAAAGACTTACATTTGGCTTAAACTTGCAACATTAAAGTCAGGATCCATCTCTTGCACTATATCACTAGGTGGTTGTCCACATTCTTGCATTTTCTGCATTATTTCCATTATCTTGGTCGAATTGTTTGGTACGTTCTCATACACCAAGTTGACTTCTTCGATTAGCTCATATTGGCGCGAATAACGATCAAATTCTTCCTTGTTTATGCTAGTTTCATGCTCTTCTAGCCATTTTGGGTATCTTGCTTCGATTTCTTTAATTGATTTGTGAAGAATATCATTTGATAATAACTGCTGCATCATCAATCATACTATTGACTCCAAGTCCTAAACCCAAACATGTAAACCATGAAGAAAAAAACATAGACAAAAATACTCCTCTTGATCAAGACTTATTTGAAGTGGTTTTACAACCCAAACGATCAAAAATTTCTCAGATCACATAATGCATTGGTTTTAACCATAACATAGATAATACCAAACTTCATATAAGATAAGAACCATTTATATACCATACAATAACCACTTGAAGAATAATAATGATTAAACATAACCAAACCTAAAGCTGAAACCACTAGAAGAACCACAGTTTCATGTTTTGTTCACATCTCTAAACTAGAATTATCATAATAGGCAACCACAACCACAGTCCCAAAGCTAAATAGCTAAAAACATTACATAAATACAAAATTGGTCGAGATATGAAGATTGTAAGAAAAGGAGTAACCTTTGAGTAAGATTGAGATCCTTGAAATCGTCCTAGGCGCGTGAGAAAACCACACAGAAAATCCAGAATTTTCAATTCGAGAAACGCAGCACAAAGAAAAATCACAAGACTAAAACGTTTCACCAATCACATAGAATTCGTAGAATTATAAAATCATATAAAATTGTTTGGGAAATTCCTATCGAGGAGCTAGTCTAAATCATCGATGTGAGTGTTGTTGACCATTTTCTCGAGTATCTATCTCTCTTCCTCTCTCAACTGTGGAAGAAACGCAGAATGTGAAGAGGAAGAGAGAAAACTCAATTCTCCAATTTTTCCTCGTTTGGACTTTAACCAATCACGTGATGACACGTCACCGGCTCTTAATGTCTCCAAAATATTTACATTAAGCACCGGTTCTTCCCTATAAATCATCTTTCTCATTTTTTTTTATAAGTTAAGAACCTTCATTAGATCACTAATGGAGGTGCTCTAAGTCTATACAATAAGAACCATTTTTAAATATAATTAAATTTTATTTATTTATTTATTTAAAATCTATTAATTCTAAGAACATATCTTAGAACCCCTAATGGAGCTGCTCTTAGACCATCTCCAACAGGGTCTCTAATGAGACTCTAGATAGAGGTTCTTAGGATTAATTATATTTAATTAAATAAAAATTATGTTAATAAGATAACAACCGATGAAAAAAAATCGATGAAAAAAGAAGAAGAAGAGATGGATCGAGTCTCGTCTTCCTCGTTCCTTCTTCCACTCATTCTTATCTTCGTTTCAGCTATTCTTCATCCAACTCCCATATTTTTCTTATTATTCGTAAGAAACCAAAACCCAATTTTGTGACCTCTTTCTATAATCCCAAAAGTCAAAGCAAACCCTTTAAGCTCGATTTTTGGGTCTTTTTGATCATCTTCAATTGGATTTCTTAAAATTTCAGGTAAAATAGTCCGATCTTTGTTCATCTAATCACATATATTGTCGACTCTTTATACTGTAGAGTATACTCAATCGAGAATTCGTTGAACTGTTGGATTGATTTAATTTATCTATAGTTACCTTCAAATGTTATTATCGATTCATGAAATTCAGTTAATTTGTATATGTTTTTATCACTATGAAGGTGAGATGGGTTCTAAAGGACCAAAAGTGATTACGATTCATGTGACTGGAAAGGCGGGCAAAGTCAAACTGGTATTTAAGGTTTACAGTGTTGCGAAATCGTTTGGTCATAATCCTGACGAGTACACATGGAATGCGTTGCTCACGGCTTTATACAAAGCAAACCGATATGCATATGTTCTTCAGATGTTTGATATGATACGATGTGAAAAACTATGTTGTCTGAATGAGTATTTGTACAACACAGCTATGGTGTCATGCCAAAAACTTGGTTCTTGGGAGAAAGTTGTGAAGCTTTTGTATGAGATGGAATGTTCAGGATTAGCAGTTTCAACTTCATCATACAATATGGTGATAAGTGCTTGCGAGTAATCAAGGAAACCGAATGTTGCTTGCAAGTATACAAGCACATGGATTGTAAGCCAGATATATTAATCTATCTGTCACTTTTAAGGAGTTGCATTTGGGGCTCTTTATGGGACAAAGTTAAAGATATCCTAAAGGTAGGAGTTTTTTTCAAAGTTTGTCACTCAGATGTTTCTGCATTTAGAAGAGATTGTTTTGATGTTCTGTTTGTGTTTTTGAGAACAGAATATAGAACCCAATGTGTCTCTCTACAACGCAGCTATACATGGGATGTATTTAAAACGCGAGTTCAAACTTGCAAAGGAGATGTATGTCAGAATGAAAGAGTTAGGTTTGGAACCAGATGGCAAAACATGAGCTATGATGCTACAAAACTTGAAGAAACACCAAAAAATAAGGTTATAATGCTTTTTGTACTAGTCATACAAGCGTTCAGATTCATCTGGTAGACAAAGCAAAACTTCCTTTCTCATGTTGCATGGAAATATATCTATGGATGGTCAGATAACAATACATCAAAAGATGACAAAGAAACTGAAAAACCGAATGTTCTATCTCATTCAATTTTCTTCCTCAGCTTATACACACTAGAGGTAATTCTCATAACTCCATGAAGAGATCAACTATTTCATTTTCTAGTCTAAGTAACATGAGATCCTTCTCTTGTAGGTATTCTATGTGCTTAAGCTTTGTTTAAGGCCATGATATAACCGCACGGGCTCTCAACGTTGACAATACAAGCGTCTTAATAGGTTATATTTCCATACCAGCTTGCTCTAGTTAACTAGTTCATAGTTTGATAACAATGATAAATGTATACATGCACATTTGACATTGTAACATTTGATATTGTAATATCTAATATTGTAACATTTGATATTGTAAATTTGTTGTAAATTTTGTTGCAAAATTTTAAGAACCTTGTGTGGGGTTCTACCATTGGAATCCCACAAAATTTAAGAACTTCTAATGAGGTTTTTAAGTCATTATTTGCATTAAAAATAAGTTAAGAATGTTAAGTTTTTTAGAATTAAAATATTATTATTTTTTATTTTTTATTTTAATTTTAAATTTAAAAATGTAGTGTGCAATAGAAAGTTGACACGTGACAAAAACTAATCTCTTAAAACTCTTATTTAAAAACTTTTCTCTCTTGAATTTCTTAAAAATAATATTATTTTACTTATTTTATAATATTTTAAATTTAAAAACCCCTCCAAGAACCCCTAGGGTCTTAGGATCTAGTTTGTATATTTAAGAGACAAAGAGCATTCTCGTTTTAATATGAAAGACTAGCATTATTCAGAATCAAATTGTGTGTTGTGTGTTCTCTTAACAATTTCAAGAATATTAAATTAGAAAAATAGATAGAGATGATGATGTCATGGATGCCAGACAGACAGGACAAAAAGAGAAGCCAGAAAGAAAAGAATAAACTAAAAAGTAGCCGTTAGTTAAGCGCCGAACCCAATTCAAACCCATTTGAACTCTTAAATTCATTACTTTTGATTACTTCTCTCTCTCGTCTCATCTTCATTATCGCAACACACACAACACACAAATGAAATCTTCAGGTCGAAAGGCTCTCCAGCCCAGAAACATCTTCCTGAGTCCACCAAAGGAGGATGCTTTCGTGAAGCCCAAAGCTGCTGAGCTGAAGATTGTTTCCGATAAGGAGAATCTGAATCTTGAGGCAATTGATGCTTCTCTTGCAGAGGAGCTAAGCGCCTTCAAGAAGAAACTTGAGAGGCTGAGAGAGGATCGTGAGATCACTGAGAAGCTACTCAATGACAGAGATGGAGCCATGGATCTGCATATGACCCATCTTCTCCACAGAGGAGACACCCAAAAAAGCCTTGAAATCCAGGTCGATCGTCTCTTTCGATTGAAGGAGCTCCATGCCTATTCCTCAGTAAGCAACTCTTTTAAATATCAATAAATAAGTAGATAGACATTCCTCTCAGCATTGAGATTAGTTTGCTCTTTTTTTTAATCAGAAAATTACCCAAATCCGATCTCTAAGAGCGAAAGAAGATGAGAAGAGGAAAAGCTTCAGCTTCGTAAGTAATCAATGACTCTCTCTATCTCTTATATATTATTATTCCTTCAATTTGTTAACTAGTTTCGATATACAGGAAGTAATGGCAAGTGAAAAGGAAGAAGAAGAAGAAGAAGAGTCAGTGAAGAAGAATCTGGAAAGAAAGATCATCGCAAATGGGCCGAAGGAAGAATAAAGCTCGGCCTCGCAAACATTGTTATAAATGGGCTTTTTACAATTGATTTATAGGCCCAGCTTTATGTCTCGTTAGCCACGTGTGTTGGTTAACAAACATACAAAATTATGTCATATTAAGAATAAACCATTTCATTTTTAAATGATGACTAGTTGTCTTCCTTTGTCGACGACTAATTGTCTACTTCAACATGCATTTTATCGCATATTTAAGTCCAAATTGCAAAAGCTTCTTCTAGATCTCTAAATCATCTGTTTCACATTATGGTTCCTACATTTCAATATATACACCACACAATAATAGAATAAAATAAATATATCCAACTAATTTGATATTTAACACTAAATTTGGAATTGTAGATTACTTACGTTAGCCCCTACACATTCAAAGCCAATTTTCAGCTGCCATCATTTAGATTTTAAATTCCAACAATATTAATCATTTATATTATGCGCCCAACAAATCATACAATTGGATTATGGATTCAAAGTATATTTAAACAACCAAAGCAAAGTATATCCATATAGATGATATGATCAAAAAATGAATTGTGTTGTTCCTCTCTAAGGTATTTATAGAGAGTATTAGCTAGGGTTTACAGCTATTGAAATATACACTTTACATATATAAACATAAGCTAGTTATTCTTGATACACCCCCGTAAGATGGTGCACGACCGAGAGCTTCTTGAGTGCGTATGCTAGTTGATGCTTAGAAGAGACATGAGATACTCGAAATCTGTTTGAAGTGATTTGATCCGTGATGAAATAGTAGTTAAGTGTTAGATGTTTCATTTTGAGTGGAAAATGAGATTTGCACATAAATATGTACCCCAACATTATCACAGTACATTACTGGAATCCGTGGGATTTTGATGTCGAGTTTCATCAAAGAGAGAGTGTATCCATCTCATTTCTGCAGAGGCATTAGCAAGTGAGCGATATTCTACTTTTGTCGATGAACGAGCGACTCCCTTTTGTTTGCGTGAAGACCACGATATAAGATGCTTGCCAAGATAAATTATATAAGCATTTGTGCTAACATAATCGTCCGGATCATCTGTCCAATCAGTGTCCAAGAAGCAATATAGAGAAATGGAGTTTCCTTTGGTGAAATAGAGACCATGTGAAGGAGTGCTCGCTAAATACCGAAGTAACCGTTTGGTTGCATTCCAATGATCAGATGTAGGAGCATGCATGAACTGAGATAAACGATTTACCGCAAATGAAATGTATGGGCGTGTAAAACCCAACTATTGTAGACTCCCTATGGTGGCTCTGTATTCAGTAGAATCAGACAGCTTAACTCCAGCGTACATAGACAATTTAGGTCAGCTGCCATAGGAGTTGCAACAAGCTTTGCATTCAACATGTTGGTGCGTGTGAAGAGATCGAGAATGTACTTACACTGAGTTAATGAAGACCAGAACTGGTGTGGTGGCCTCGATACCTAAGAAGTAGAGTAAATATGTTGGATCTTTCACAGAAAAATGTGTTGCAAGCCATCACCAATGTATTGTTAAGGAGATTAGCATCATTACCCGCGACAATTATATCGTCGACATAGACAAGCATATAAACGAAATGAGAACCATCTTTGAGTATTAACAACAAAGCATCAGCGAGTGAATTGACAAACCCAAATTAGACTAGATGATTCCGGAGTTCTTGATACCAAGCCCGGTGAGCTTGTTTGAGACCATATAATGCTTTATGTAAACGACATACATGATTTGGGTGATCGACATCAACAAATCCAGTAGGTTGTTTGACATGTACCTCCTCTGTCAATGTACCGTGAAGAAACGCATTGTTGACGTCAAGCTGTTTGATCGGCCAAGACTGACTAACAACAACATCGAGAATCAAAATCATTGGTGTTGACTTAATCACCGGACTAAAAGTCTCATTATAATCAATGCCAAGTTGTTGATTATACCCTTGTGCAACTAATCTTGCTTTAAACCTGTCAATAGAGCCATCAAGTTTATATTTAATCGTAAAAATCCACTTCGTACCAATAATATTCTGGTTAGCATCTGGCGGCACAAGTGACCATGTTTGATGCTTGACAATAGCATTGAATTCATTTGAAGCTGCTTTATTCCAGTGAGGGTCAGATAAGGCTTGAGTGATGTGGCAATGAGGAGTCTCAATTGAAGATGAAGCTGTCAACGCGTAACGAGTGTTGGGTTTAGTTATGCCTGCTTTACCTCTTGTCATCATTTTGTGTGCTTGGAATATGTGTTGGAGACTGCAATGTAAGCCCAGATTTAAGAGGTGGCCCATTAGTGGAATGGACTTGTTGATCGTTAATTACCAATTCTTCTGTACTTTGGGCTTGATTTTCCTCATGGGCATGATTTGAAGTAGACCTATGGAGCTCCAACGTTTGAGATCTGATGTTTTCAGACCTCGTTACAGAGAGATCAGAGAGTGACGATGGTTGTGGTTGTTGTGTAACTGCTAGGGGAGACGACGACACAACCAGAGCTAGTGGCAACGGCGATGTTGTAGCATCTGATTGTGATGGTAAAGTTCTTGGTTCTGAAGACCCATTAAGCTGAGGACAAACACCAAGAGGAGGTGCTATGAGTGGCGGAAGCGGAATGTATGTTGGTGGTGGCATGAATGAGAAGAAGATTTGAAGGAAGGAGAACATACGTGGGAAATGTAGGAAAAGGAAAATTGTGTCTCATCAAATCTTACATGGCGTAACACATATAGCCAATCTGACTTAGGATCCCAACAAAGATAAGCACTTTGTGATCAAGAGTAACCCAAAAATATACAAGGTGTGGAACAAGAATAGATTTTATGAGTAGTGTATGATCTTAACCAAGAATAACAAAGGCAACCAAAGATTTTGACTTTGGAATAATTTGGTTAATTTGGTGTAGTGTTGAAGAGAATTTTGCAGGGAGATTTGAGTGAAAGAATACGAGTAGGCATTCCGTTTATGAGATAAACAACTAATGAAAAAGCATAGGACTAGAAAGTGATTGGTGTCAAAGCGTGAGAAAGAAGAGAGAGAGACCAGTTTTGACGACAAGTCCATGTCGGCATTATGAGAAGCCGTTATGTTCCGGTGTATGAAGTATACTAAGATGAGAAATACCACACTAAGCAAGAAAGGGATGAAGAGCAATGAATTCTCCCCCCCATTATCTGAGAAAAGAGTATTGATTTTGGTTTGCAAGTTATTTTCAACAAGATTTCTGAATCGTATGAAAGTGTCTTTCACATGAGATTTGAGCTTGAGGGGATAAAACCAACTATGCCTAGTGAAATGATCCACAATGATTAGATAATACTTGAAGTTCTCAACAGGAAGAATAGGAAATGTCCAAATATTAGTAGACAGATATTGTAAGGAACGAGTTGAAATAAATCGAAGTCAATATAATATTTCCAAGCTATCTTTCATCACTATTCAATATAGTATCAGAGCAGGTTTTCTCCAAAATTTTGATCAAACGATTAAACATCTTATTATTTTTTATTTTTCTTTAAGCCATTGAACTTCTTATTTAATTAAACACTACTTTTCCAATTCATGTTTATCGTGAACCTTTGAATCTGAGCTATCGAGTTTCCTACCATTCAAGTCTATAGTAGACATCTGAATCTAAGCATAGTGCTACTCTTTATTCAAACATATTCATTTACCTCTGAATATAAGTTATAAGCTTCCAAAACATTTTTCTATCCATTATTTCCCTCAATGTTTTTTTTTTCTTCTAATTTTCGTTTATTTTAAAAAAAGTAAGCCCAAGTATGTTTTTTTCCTTTTTCTTTAAAGAAAAAATATTTTGCTTCCATTTCCAAAAGCCATATGCTTCATTTCTCGTACTCTACAATATCCCAAACTAATTTTATTTATTTTCTATTTTTATCCCTCCTTAATGTCTTTCCTAATGTTTGACCCAAAAAACAAAAGAAAGAAGAAGAAAACATTAATCGTAGCTTTGTTCATGAACTCACCTTCAATCTCAAGCCGTTCTATCGTTGTCACTCTCTCTC
>JAKUCM010007597.1:0-18121 GCA_023374145.1 Lepidium sativum | reverse complement strand
TTTGTTTAGAGTAGTAATATCAAAGTTTACAATATTTAAAATCAAAATTTTTTAAGTTCTTTATAATTTCAAACATAATTTTAAGATTTGTAAATTAGAAATCTAAATTATTTAATGTACTATTTAAATTTTAAAATGTCTTATTTATATTAAATTGTTTTTAATTAATTTTGTGTTTAGGCATGAAATAAAATTATTTTTGTATAATTAATTTGTCTTTCGGCATGAAGAGATCAAAACAGTTGCTACAATGACTAGATTATTCATCTCAACCTTTGTCCCAAAAAAATCCCAATGCTTTTCTATTTTTTTTTAACATCTGTAAGGCTTTTGACCACAAGAGTGCATTTCAACCAAGACTTGTGCTTAATGCTTTGATGTTTCTAGTTATACAAACTACCTCATTGTATCATTATGAGCACAAACAGAAGTTGAAGTTGAAATTGGACTAACCTACTAACTGCTTCCCAATCATCTTCAGTAGGTGGTCCAATTCTTTTTTTTCCATCCACAATAACTTTGAAATAGTCATTGTATTAGTATATCGTAAGCCTCTATCTTGTCAAATCCAATTCTAAATTTCATAGCTTGTTCTCGCATATGATAGGTGGAATTCCATCTTGTTCCCACATCTAAAGGCAAACTTCCTCTTTGAACTCTTCATGATTCTACACGATGCTCAAATGACTCAAGCCTAGATGTTGAATACCTCACAAAGTGAATACAATTGCAAATAGCATTCACACTACTATCAATCTCCTGCAAAATATCCTTCACAACCAAGTTGAGAATGTGAGTAGCATACCTTAAATGCAAAAAATTACCTTTTAGCATCAATGCATCATCTCCAAATTTGTTGAATTCTGTCTTGAACCTCCTCATTGCTGAATTGTTAGATGTGGAATTGTGTATAGTTATGGAAAAAATACTTTTGATGTCCCACTCAGCTAAACAATCAGCAAAAATCTTACTAATTGTTGCACATTTATGATCGCAAACATTTTTGAAACTTAGGATAAACTTTATCATAAAACCACTAAAAAGTTTACAAGTACTATTTGCTCAAAAAAAGAAAGCTTTAGATGGAGAAGATAATAAATTAATTATGATCCATCCACTGCATATTGGGATCTTCTCCATCTATGTTCATTGCCATGACCGCAGTAGTATACTCTCTATCCTTTTCAAAATCGATCTCCAGTAATCATTCGCTTCACATTATAACCACAACCGATCTTCTCTTTAAGAACTTGAGTCCTTTTCGTGAAGTAATACCACTCATCTTCCATTAAAAAGGATTATTAGTAATACCACTCATCCAGCAACCATGGTTCCTTTGTGTAAAGATCCTTCGTCACTATAAACTCTCATTCAATAGATTCGTCATTAAGCATAGGTTTAAGATAGTCTTGGATGATTTCTTGTTCTGAGTAATCAAAGTGAACCCCATTATTTTCTTCTGATTCATAATCTTCATTCATCTTTATTTCTCAACGGTTGACTAAGGTTTCAAATTGAAGAAACAATGATAGAAAGTATAAGTATTGAGGGTAAATCGTGTTGTAGAGAATGAAGGAAATCTAGAGAATTCAGAAAGTACACTTAGAATAAAAGCAAACTAAAACTAAATAAAAAAGATCATAGAACGAAAGTAGAATTCTTGTTCTGGAATTACAACAATGAAAAGCTCAAAAGGTTTTGAAGACAACGTTCAAACTTCGATCCCTCTTTGTGACACTAAGGGGATATTTATATTAATCTCACGTTAAACCTAGAAAGTAAAAACGAAGAAAAACTTAAAAAAAATAGTTGACTCAACTTCGTTGGCCGAGTCGAGTCATTGGACGTCAAAGGTGCAGTGGACACAGCCCATTAAAAGTGAAGTGGACTCGGCACGTCAAAGGTGAAGTGGACTCGGCCCGTCAAAGGTGAAGTGGACCCAGCACATCAAAGGTGAAGTGGACTCGCACGTCAAAGGTGAAGTGGACTTGCACGTCAAAGGTGAAGTGGACTCGACACGTCAAAGGTGAAGTGAGGTTTTGTGATCCGAGTCCAAACTTCGTGAAAATAGCTCCAAATGCAATGTGTATGCTATGCAAATGTAACATGCGCGTACAAACTAAATATGACTCGAATATGATGTAAATGCAACATATATGTATGAAAAGTAAACATAAAATGGCTCCTAAAATATGTTAAAATGTGTGTACATCATTGTGCTTGTTCCTATGACTTCTAATGAGATTTACCAAGATTATCTGCTTCTAAAGCAACGTGAGGAGAGAGTTATGAGTGACTCAAATACAAAACACCAAAAAGAGTGTGAGATTAAGAGATAAACTCTAAAAAAGAGTGAGCTTAAGAGTGAAACACACAAAGAGAAAAAAAAAAAAAAAAAAAAAAAAGAGAAAACACCAAAATTTCTTTGTGAGGTCAAGTGAGATAAAGAGCGCTTTCGTTTCACATCAGCATATATTTGTACTTATGTACAAAGAGGTTTTTATGAGTTCTACTAGCCTTGACCCCGGTTTGCACAATGGTGGTTCTTCTTTGTTACAAGATTTTGGAGATGTATTTCCAGATGAGAACCCTAGTGGTTTACCTCCAATTCGAGGGATTGAGCATCAAATAAACTTTGTACCCGGAGCATCCATTCCAAACCTTCCAGCCTATAGAACCAATCCGGAAGAGACCAAGGAGTTTCAACGGCAAGTGAGTGAGCTGATGGATAAAGGATATATCCATGAGAGCATGAGTCCATGTGTCGTGCCCGTTTTACTAGTTCCTAAGAAGGATGGACTTTGGCGCATGTGTGTTAATTGTAGATCCATCAATAATATTACGGTAAAGTATAGACACACAATTCCTCGCTTAGATGATATGTTAGATAAGCTGCATGGTTCTTGTGTCTTTTCTAAAATTGATCTTAAGAGTGGATATCACCAAGTTCGAATGAAAGAGGGTGATGAAGGGAAAACAGCTTTTTAAACAAAACATGCTCTTTATGAGTGGTTAGTCATGCCTTTTGGATTAACTAATGCACCCAACAGGTTCATGAGGTTAAGTGAACAATGTTATTCGGATAACCTTGGCTTTGTTGTAAGTGCACAGGGCATTCAAGTAGACAAGGAGAAAGTGAGAGCAATCCGAGAATGGCCAAGTCCTAAAACAGTAGGAGAAGTTTGAAGTTTCCATGGCCTTGCTGGATTCTAATGACGGTTTGTTCGTGATTATAGCACAATTGCTACCCCAACTACTGAAGTGATCAAGAAATATATTGGATTCAAATGGGGAGAAGCTCAAGAGAATGTGTTCCAACAACTTAAGGAGAAACTCGCCAATGCACCACTTTTATCTTTGTCTAAATTTCTTAAAACATTTGAGATTGAATGTGATGTATCAGGTGTGGGCATTGGAGTTGTGCTTATGCAAGATAAGAAGTCAATCGCTTACTTTAATGAGAAGCTTGGAGGAGTGATATACCTCGTTTATACCGGCTTATAGCTTACTAATTCATATGTTTTCTTTAGTCTCTGTTGTGTTCTTAGAGTCCTTTCAGGTACAAAATGCAAGGATACTTTGGATTCCACATGCTGAGCAAGATTGAAGCTTAACTTTGGATTTTTCCACTACGAGATAAAGGATCGATCGATCAACACCAAGATCGATCGATCACAACTTTAAAATAGAAAACTATGCTCGTTCCATTCATCGACTTCTCATGCCTGACACGATCGATCTCCATCCATTTATATCGTGCCCACAATCCACTACACGACCGAGCAATCAGAGATCGATCGAGCTATTTAAGAAGAAGTTACGAACAATCCTTTGCACGATTTGGAAGCTTCACGATCGAATGAAGAAACATTGATCGATCGAGCAGTTGAAGGATCAATCGATCAATGACCCCGCGAAGCGAAAACCATATTTCCTTATTTTTCGTACCAGTTTGGGAGACGAAAAAAGACACAGACTTCTGTTGTAACCTAGAGGAGAAGAATTCGGATCTCTACACCATTGGAGAAGAAATCCTAACCCTCAATTCTATCTATTTGGAGTTTTAAATGAATTTCTTTACAATTGCTTGCTTGTTCTTTATTTCCATGTCTTAGTAGTTCATTGTCAAGTTTAGGGTATTCTAAATATCTTAAGGGACATAAGGGTGAGGAACAAATTCTCTACATGCTTCGTGAAGTGCAATTGTTTCTACATGATTTGAGTATGTAGCAACTAGAGTCTATTTTTAGAACACCAAGAAATTGCAGTGCCTCCATTTGTGAAAACATATCTGGTTTGCGATCGGACTTTATGGGTATGATCAATAGCCTGCATCTGCAAAACCAACTAGATCGACATTAGGATTTCTACTATAAAATAATTCCAATTCAGTTGTTCCCTAGAGATAACAGAATATATGATTTATTTCATTCTAGTGTGCATGTAGGTGATGAACTATATATCTTGCAAGCAAATTTGTAGCAAATGCTATATCTAGTCTAAATTAATTTGCAAGATACATGAGTCCATCAATAGCGCTCATATAATGTACTTAAGGACCTAATACCTCTTTGTTATCTTCACAAGGTCATAATGGATTTTTATCGATATTAACTGATCTGTTAACCATTGGAGTACAAAGATAAGTGGCTTTATCCATAGAAAAACATTTTACGATCTTTTTTGTATAATTTGATTGATGTACAAAAATTTCATTCCGAAAGTGCTCGATCTGGACTCCAAAAAAAAAATTTGTTTGTTCAAGATCTTTCATCTCAAATTCTTTTAAGTTCCAATTATGTTCTAGTCATCAACATATACAACAACGATCACAAACCCAAATATAAATTTCTTAATAAATACGCAAGGAAATATTGCATTGGTGGTGTATCCTTTACCCAATAAATATTCACTTAAGCGATTATACCACATGCGTCTTGATTGTTTTAATCTGTAAAGTGATCATTGTAATTTAACTGAACATATTTCCTTAAATTTTGAGCTCAATGCTTCATGCATTTTTATTCTTTCTGGGATATATATATATATATATATATATATATATATATATATATATATATATATATATATATATCATTATCGAGTGATTCATATAGATAAACTGCCACAACATCAATTAGATGCGTTTCTATATTTTTAGAAGCTGCTAAGCTCATCAAAAACTTGATGGTAATTGCATCCATTATTGAAGAATATGTTTCTTCATAATCAATTCCCGATCTTTGAGAAAATCATTGGGCAACAAGTCGGGCTTTATATCTTGTTACCTCATTCTTCTCATTTCTTTGTTGAATAAGAACCCATTTATATCTAACAGTTTTTACATGTTTAGGATTTATGACAGTAGGTCTAAAGACTTCTTTTTTGTTGAGGGAGTTCAATTTATCTGTCATGACCATTTTTCCACTTCTCTCAATCACATCTTTTCTGGCATTCTAATATAAACTTTGGTTATGGATCTTCACTTTTATTATCAATTTCTTTTGTTCCAGAAAATGAGAAAATTTCATCATCACTTTCTATTTCACTTCTAACACGAATATTTCCGTTTTGGGCATAGTTGATGGAAATCTCATTTGTTTCTCTACTTTCCTTTTCAAGACTTTTTTCTGTATAATTAGGTTCTTCTTGACCATTTTTATTTAATTCTCCCAAAATCTTTTTCTTTCAGGAATTTTATCTTTTGTTCCCATTGGTCTTCCCCTTGTCAACTAAACCCGATATTCATTTGTTATGTATCCATCATTTTTTTCCACTGAAACAGTAAATCTTGATGGAACATTCACAGTGGATGAATTTGCCACCCTTTTTGTATCAGTGAATGCATTTGGTACCTGATATGCCATATTTTGTAAATGCACAATTTTCTGAATTTCCATATCATGTTGCTTCGTAGGGAGATCAAGGTGCCACAACGACGGTGTATACCACATAATGTCTCTTGGAGTTTCTTTAGTTCTCCCACTAATGATGGAAATTCATCTTCATTAAAATGACAATCGGCAAAATGTGTTGCAAACATATCACCATTTTTTGGTTCCAGATACCAAATCATACTTGGTGGTATACCATATATATATTGCAAATCTTCTTTGTGGTCCCATTTTTGTTCTCTGTAGTGGTGCTATGGGGACATAAATTGCACACCCAAAAACACGGAGATGAGATATATATGGCTTCTGGCCATATGTTAATTCTAATGGGGAGTATTTGTAATAAAGATTCGGTCTTATTTGAATTAGTACCGCAACATGAAAAATTACATGATCCTAAATTTGGTGTTTTGTTCTCATTATTAACGATCTAGTAATAATTTGTAACCATTTGATTGAAGACTCATCCATGCCATTTTATGTGTGAACATGCAGGGACTGGGTGTTCAACATCTATTCCCAATGACATACAATGGTCATTGAAGGCTTGTGAATTGCATTCACCAGCATTATCAAGTCTTACCTTCTTTATTATATGATCAGAAAATTGTGCCTTCAACCTGATTATTTGGGCAATAAATTTTTCAAATGTTATATTTCGTGTGCTCAATAGACACAAATGTGACCATCTACTAGATGCATCAATTAATACTATAAAATATCTAAATGTCCCGCATTGTGTGTGGATAAGCCCACATCTATCACCATGTATTCTTTCTTTGAACATTGGAGATTCATTTTTAACTTTGGCTTGTGATGGCCGAGTTATTAGTTTTCCGGAGAGAACAAGCATTACATGAAATTCTTTTGCTCGAAAAAACTTTTGTT
Organism: Lepidium sativum; assembly: GCA_023374145.1. Taxonomy (NCBI): domain Eukaryota; kingdom Viridiplantae; phylum Streptophyta; class Magnoliopsida; order Brassicales; family Brassicaceae; genus Lepidium; species Lepidium sativum. The sequence goes on along the minus strand of JAKUCM010007597.1, from coordinate 11,339 downwards.
TTTTCAACGAATGGCCATTTGTAGTATGCACAATCTTTCTCATCATGACTGAACCATGGTGCCCTAAGTGTTCATGCCAGATTTTGAATGTACATGTAAACTTCGGGTTTAGTGTTACATATAATTCACTGATATTTATTTTTGTGAAATATATTCTGGTTGATAAAGTTGGCAGCTTTTCCAATATATATTTCTTTTCCGAATTAACTGATGTGATGCATAGATATTCAACACCATTTTTATTAATGGTTTTTTCCTGGATATCAATTTATGCGGATATCTTTGAAACTAAACAAATTTCTATACGATTTGGGAGAATATAATGCATTACTTATTTTAAATTTTATTCCCCTTGACATTGAGAAACAATATCTTCTGGAGCCTATAATCATCTTTGCATCACCAGATACGATATTCACGCTTCTAGTGGAATTGTTAATTTTAAGAGAAAAGAAATAGTTTTTATCTTTAAGTCTCGTGTGCGTTGTAGCACTATATGCGAGACACATATCTCCATACTTGTTTTGAATCTCAACATTTTCATATTTGAAAATATTTATAAAAAATGCGTTAATATAATAGAAACAAACTTTATATTACAACTATTTTCAAACTATTTTACAAAGAAGACAAGACAAAAAACAACATTATGCAACCATACTTTCTTTTTCATGAAGATTTTAGTCCTTTTGTTTCTATTTTTTCTTTTGTGACTCTTGGTGTAGATCGTCAAAATACTTTGCATACGGCATGTACGCAACCAATGCCCTTTCATGCTACACCTATAGCAGTTTTCCTCATGTTGCCTTTTTCCAACTTTTTTATCCTTTTGGTCTTTTATTATTTTTTTCATTGTTGAAATCATTAGGACGAAACTTTCTTCCTTGTCTGCGTCCATATCCACATCCATATTCTCCTCATCCATGACCACGGTAATTACCTCAACTGCGTCCACATCCATAATTATTGTAATTTGATGATGTAACAGTAGGATGAGATTTATGGTTTAGCATTACAAATTCATTATTTTGTTCTGCTACACGAAGAACTTGCATTAATTCTGAATACTTCTTGTATTAATTAGCCTAATATTGTTGTTGTATGACTACATTTCCAGGATGAAATGTTTGAAGAGTTTTTTTCAATCATATCATAATCACTTATTCTCTCTCCACATAACATTATCCTGAAAATGATTATGAGCATAACATAATTATATTCACTTACACTTTTGTAATACTCAAACCGAAGGTTCAACCACTCATATTTAGTTTCGGTAAGATCACATATTTATGGTGATCAAACCTATCATAACATTAGTTTTTTGCTCTTATGAAGTCGTTTTTGACTTCTCGATGGTATCAAGGAGTTTTCTTTCTTCAAGGTGCATTTTTGTTGGAACTGTCCATCTTATATAATTGTTTTCCAATATATTAAAGAGCAATGATCTTGAGTTTAACCAAATTTGACATAATTACTGCATAAATAAAATTTTATTATTTAACTTTTTTAATATTCGACATAATATTATTAAAACATAACACAAAATAACATATTATCTAAACACAAAAAATGAACTAAGCAGGCGACTATAATGATATATGAAGCACAAATAAGCATACCAACACTCATCCAAAATTCTTTGGGAGTGTGTTCAAAAATGAAAAGCATGTAAATTGTAAAAATAATTGTTACTAAACTAAAATCCAAATAAACATTTTTTTGATGGGGAAGAAATATTTTTTTTTAGTGAAGAGATGAAGAAAAATGAGTGTATTTATAGATAAAAAAATTGTATATAGCCGTTGGAAATAGTGATTACAGTCCTTGGAAATCGTATATGTGTATTTTTCACAACCGTTAAAAAATATAACCAAATAAATTTAAATATTTATCAATAATAACATTATCATCAATCAAATTATAGAAATAGATAATCACATATTAGGCATTAATTAAAATAACAATAATTTAAAATATATATTGTTTATCTTTTGGACAAATTTATTATTATTTTTTACCATTCTTCGAGATATTTTATTATTTTATTATTCTTTTGGAAAATTTTGTAAATGTATTCCGGACATTAAAAAGTATTGATTTGAGAAAGCATAATCTACCATATGATCATGATCGTGAAGGCAAAGTCTATTGATCGATTCTCGGAAGGCAGTGTCTATCTTACTGAAATTAGTATTTTAATATGGAGACCAAATTTCTCATATAGTATTTTAGTCATTATTACAACTTACAAAATAAATTAAAATATAATATATATATATATATATATATGAAAACTAAATAACCTATTATAACAAAGTATGAAAATGAAATTAACAAAAATTAAATTTTACCTTTTTCATATAGAAAGAACTATAACATGTTATAAAATGACTATACATATATGTATATATATATATTATTATATAATGTGTTGTGTGGAAAAAAAAAACATCATATGGAAGAATGAGATGATATAATTCACCTTTCTTTTTGTACCATCTTTACATAAGATATCTTATTTATAGGATTTCAAGTCGATTAATAAAATAATATATGTTTTATATACATAATTATTATAATTTTTATATAAATAACTATTAAATCTATATATTTATAATAATTATTTTTTTGTCAACTAACATACTGACTTTTGTTGAGCATATGTTACCCAGTGGTATAGTCACTTTACAAGTCTTCAAACTACCAGAGTTTTGAGAATTTGTAAAGTGAATAAACCGGGCCATATGCCCTCAATATTTATATGAGTCACTTAGTTTTTCTTAAAAAAATCAGCTATTTAAAGAAATGCCAGTCAAACAAAATTTTATTTACGATTTTGGTCCTATATGTTCTTATGATGCAAATAAACCCATTAAACTTATCTTTCTGAGTGAGGCGAAACTAGCCCTAAATATAATATCCGAAATCCGAACCCGAACCCGAACTCGATATGAAATATCTGAATTCGAACCGAACCAAAATCTATAAAATATCCTAACGGGTTTTATATTATGAAAATACAGGTACCCGAACCCGATTGGGTAAAACCCAAAACCCGAACAGGTACCCAAAATACCCGAAATATATAATATATTTATACAAATATTTATATATATACTTATAGTTACACAAATATTTAAAATTATAATTACAAATCTAAAAAAACAAATCAATTTATAATCAATATAACATTATAAAACTAAAATATTAAATAGTTTAATAAGTTGTGATTTTTAAAACTGTTTTTTTAAAATATTTTGATTAAAAAATTAGTTAAAAAATTCGGATAACCTAAACCCGACTCGAAATTTGATACCCGAATCCAACCTGAACCCAAAATTTAATATCCGAATTCGATCCGGACCCGCAAAAATATTCGATCAGATCTTATGTTGGTAAACCCGAAATACCTGAAAGCAGAAAGACCTGACCCGATCGGGTTCGGTACCCGAATGCCCAGGCCTAGGTGAAACAATTAAAGCGTGTTAAAAAGAATATTGTGGCTGCTGAAACTCTTAAAGTGATCATGATGCCTCTGTTCTGCTTCTGACATTTTTTCTCTTCTAAGTCTCCTCTCTCTATCTTCATCTACGGCCTAGCAACTATCCTTCATACACATGGTGTGAGAGAGCACAAAAAGGCTATATCTTTCTTCAAATCCTTGTTGAAATTCGAGCTCTTTTGGGTTTCAGAGATTGTGCGAATGTTTTTTTTTTGAGGTTTTTTTAGAGGTACTGAATCAGCTTTAATCTGATTTTTTTTCTCCGATCGTTATCAAGTCCAGGTTTCTTCACAGTATGGGCCGATTTGACATGTAATCTGTTCTCTACTCTTCAATTCATTTCCCGTAAAGTTGGGTTTTTTTTTTCTTTTCTCTTTTGGTAAACATGGAGTCTTCAAGGTGATATCAACAAAAACTTTTTTTCTTCTCAAGAATTGGGTGTAATTAAAGATTAGGGTTTTTGTTTAGATTTGGGGATAAGAAATATAATCTGGGTTTAGATAGTTTTGTTGATATGACTATAATGGAGGAGAATCAGAAGAGTCCTGTGGCAGAGAAGCAGCAGAGCTGTAATGGTATTTTAATAAACCATACACAAGAGAATCAGACGAAATCCATGGAGAAACAACAGAGTTTTCGATGTGTGGAGAATCAACCGAGAAAGGCGAGAGCTTTGGAGAAACAAGTAAGTTTTCAGGATGTGAGGGTAGAGAATCATCAGCCAAGCAGACTCGGAAGATCAATGGAAAAGCAACAGAGTTTTAGAGGTGTGGCTGGAGAGAATCATAAACGTGGAGTTATGGAGAAACTACCGAGTTTTGGTAAAGCGACAATGGAGAGGCAGAAAAGTTTTCGTGGTGGGTTCTTAGAGAAGCAGAAGAGCTTCCGTGTGGTGATGGAGAGGCAATTGAGTTTAATAGGAGAGAGGAGGAAGAAGACTGAATCACCAGGAAAAAGAGGAGACTCGTCTCTTCATATCGCTGCTCGAACAGGGAACGTTGCTAAGGTTAGAGAACTGATTCGAGACTGTTGTGATGATGGTGGCGAAGAGTTGAGAGAGTTGTTGGCAAAGCAGAATCTTGAAGGAGAGACTCCACTTTATACTGCGGCAGAGAATGGACATTCCATTGTTGTTGAGGAGATGTTGAAGCATATGGACCTTGAAACTGCTTCTATCGCTGCTAGAAACGGGTTTGATCCATTCCATGTCGCAGCCAAGCAAGGGCATCTCGGTAAAAGCAATAAAACTGTCTTCAAAATTTCGTCAATTTCAATGAGGATATAGAACCATCATCCATGGGCTGTTCTCTTACTTGTCTCTTCTTCTTTTGCAGAGTTGTTAAAGAAACTGTTGGAGACATTCCCAAATTTGGCTATGACAACGGATTTATCGTGTACAACTGCGTTGCACACGGCTGCAACACAAGGACACATTGATGTAGTTAATCTTCTTTTGGAGACGGACTCCAATTTGGCTAAGATAGCTAAGAACAATGGTAAAACTGCGCTTCACTCTGCAGCGAGGATGGGTCATGTGGAAGTTGTCAAATCTCTGATAGGTAATGATCCAAGCATTGGGTTTAGAACTGATAAAAAAGGGCAAACTGCTCTGCACATGGCTGTGAAGGGTCAAAATGATGGGATTGTTATTGAGTTGGTGAAACCTGATGTTGCGGTTTTGAGTGTTGAGGATAATAAAGGAAATACCCCATTGCACATTGCCACAAACAAGGGCCGGATTAAGGTAGTGGCACTTTACTTTGCTCAACTATCGAAACTCGGGAATAGGAATGTGTAATAGAAGTGCTTCTTCACGAGATGATCCTTTTCTCGAGTTTTTTTTGTTGATATTAGCTCTCATACAAACTGCTGTTGATTGACTTCTCTGCAGATAGTACGGTGTCTGTTATCTTTTGAAGGCATTAACCTCAATCCTATAAACAAAGCAGGAGATACGCCACTTGATATTTCTGAGAAGATAGGAAACACAGAGCTTGTGTCGGTTCTGAAGGAAGCAGGATCCGCTACAGCTAAAGAGCTCGGCAAACCTCAAAACCCAGCTAAGCAACTGAAGCAAACGGTCAGCGACATCAAACACGAGGTACAATCTCAACTCCAGCAATCCAGACAAACAGGTGTAAGAGTCCAGAAGATAGCAAAACGACTCAAGAAGCTTCACATTAGCGGTTTGAACAACGCTATAAACTCAGCAACTGTCGTGGCTGTGCTTATTGCCACGGTGGCTTTTGCGGCAATCTTCACAGTACCCGGTCAATTCGAAGAGGAACCGTCAGAAGGAGAGTTGCTAGGGCAAGCTCGTATAGCAAACCAAGCACCATTTCTTGTCTTCTTCATCTTTGACAGCTTGGCACTGTTTATATCCTTAGCTGTTGTTGTGGTGCAGACATCAGTTGTTGTGATTGAGCAAAAAGCGAAGAAGAAGCTTGTGTTCGTGATCAACAAGCTAATGTGGTGTGCTTGTTTGTTCATATCCATTGCATTTGTTTCTCTCTCGTATATTGTTGTGGGCAAACAAGATATGTGGTTGGCTGTGTGTGCGACTGGAATCGGCAGCACTATTATGTTGACCACAATTGGTGCGATGTGCTATTGTGTGGTCATGCATAGGTTGGAGGAATCGAAATTGAGGAGCATAAGGAAGGAGAGAAGCAAGTCTCAGTCTTTCTCTATGTCCCGTATGCCCTCTGATTCAGATATTCTAAATGGTGAATACAATAAGAGAATGTACGCTCTCTGAAGAACCGATTTGTAGGGAACACCGAGACTCCGCAGAATGTAAGAATGACCAATATATAGTTGTATTATATACCTGTAAATCATTGATGTTGGAGCTTCTCGACTAGAATAACAGATTTATAGCGAGTTCTTTTTCTGTGTAACGTCTATCTTATAAAAGAGAGTTCACTGTACCCTGAAGAAAACAGTCATAACGCGATCTACACTTTTCTGATATCCGAAGAATCAAAGAATAAAAATGGCGAAACTATAAGTGGATGTATCCCAAATCTTAGTTTTGCATATAAGATTGATCTCCTACTGGGTCTGGATGCATTTCCTTTGATGCTTCACAGATCTTCTGCTCCTAAGATCTAGCTCTAGTTGTGATGTTAACAGATTATTATCAACCCCGTCTAGTGGAGTCATCAGTTCGATGTCTGGTACTTCCACCACGGTTAGGTTCTGTGTGGTAACGATTGGAACCCTCTAGATTCTTTGTCATGCTGGATGGTTTAGGATTAGTGAGACTAAGTGATTTGGCTCCTGCGAATCTGTGGTGGACTTTGATGGAGTGGGTTGTTGTTCTGGTCGAGCAGCTGCCCTGGATAATTATCATCAGTGTCACTTCTTTCTCACAATCGTCGTCACCCAAAGAGTTTTGTTGGATGCCATCACTGGACTCTTCTGAGGTGTTAAAGTCTTCATGATGAACCTTCACCTGCAGTGAAGCATCTGGTTTAATAATTCCAGCTCCTGGAGAAACCTAGAGAAAGATTTTTTTAAATCATTAAACCTTGTGAAGAATTATGGCTAAAACAAGCATTTGTTGGCGTAAAAGGGTAATAACCTCGAGCCAGCGAGGGAGACCAAAGGTGCCTCTTGAATTGTTCTCGGGGTCCTCTCCATCATCTCTAACAAAAGTCGGACCCTTACAAGCTATGTTGAATATAGCTCTACTGGAGTTTGAAGTGTTTCTGATTGTAAAGATTAATGTGTCCTGATTGTGAAGAAGAATGTCGTTGGTGCTCACTGATGTTTCTGGAACTGATTTTATTTCCTCAAACATGGATTTGAGTTTCTCATTGGACCTTATTATTTTCCCCAGCTCCTGTCTTCGCACAGACTTATCAGTGTGAGCTATATTAGCATGAAGTTTGCAGCGCACGGGCTTGTGATCACTTTCAGTCACGTCCATACAAGCTTCATACCTGTAAAAACACACGCATAAGGTGGTGGGAAAGATGGAAGGTGAAGTGAAAGAGAAAATATCATGATTGAACATTACATTACAGATGACATAACGACAGGGCACTGCAAATTGCACTCAGAAAATGGGTTTGATTGGTTGTCTCTATAAATAACTCGGTCACACCACGCGGGTATTCGCTTTTTCTCCCCTGAATCATACCCTAATGACAAGAACGGTACAGAAAGTAATGAATCGTTCAAATCATAAGATCTTGAGAAATTAGAGGAAGAGTGACTAGGAGAAGTTTATCGATCTTGTACCTCCAAGACCTGGCTTATTCTTTTCAAATTTGTAAGTTGGCGGGAAGGTGATCAGTGCCTCACGCATTCCTTGGAAGACTTTTCCTTCACTCATTTCTGCTCTAAGTTGGTCTTTCTCTCTGAGCCAATCAAATGATCGGTGTGAAATGAAGTCTCTCGCTTCATCGTAGGTTATACCAAACAATCGGTAATTGAAATCACCAAAAAATGCAACCATATCTGCTGCTGCTAAGTCAGACTTCTCCTCTTCCGTGTTGATGTTTGTATTCTAGGAACAAATAATACGAACAATAACATTAGAAAGGACAAACAACAGAAGACTGAGATTGTGAATAACCAATGATAAATGCTACTGCAAGTAAAGCTAATATAATAAGTTCATACAGTGTTATTCTTAAGCGCTTGAGCAGATGTTGAAGCACCAGCTGAAAGTGAGAGCGCCCATGGCAAACCGGAAGAATAAAGCACCCAAAATAAGTACATGGGGAAGCCAAGTAAGCAAGACAAAAACAGGTACAACACTATACCAGCACCAGTTGTATATACACTTTGTCCTTTGGAGAAGACCATTGACCGATATATGTGATTGAAATCAGCGTTTCTCCGAGAAACTGCCTCCAAGTGAGCAGCCAAGTGGCAGTTTACAAAGCACATAATCCGGTCATAAACTCTGATTCGCAAACCCACACCTCCCTGTTGTTGAGCAGAGAAGATCAACAATGAATACTCTCTATTATCATTAATTACTGAATCGCACATCAGACTAATTGATTTTGTATTATAGACAAGAACAAACAAGTTAAAGATAGCTGTAAAGACAGACCTTGTTGCCGATGGCGCGGCCAAAGCCACATGGAACTGCTGCAACATCAAGATCACCAACATGGGTTCTAATATCTTTCCTCACCCTAAGCAGAAAGTTATAAGACATGAGGTGACAAATAATGTTAACCTCGAAATATGATTTAACTTTACACTCTTAAGACAGGTGAAAGACTTAAGGTGCTATGTAAGGAAGGGAAACGACAGTTGTCTGGTACACCTGCAATCAATAGAAAACACACAGAAATCTAAGGCATCTGAAATGATTTTTTGCCTACCAAAGAGATATTAGCAGTCCTGCCAATTGCCTTGAACCCATGCGTTCGAAAGTGTTTCTCTCGTCCAGTGCACTTCCAATTGCATCAAGCCACCACTGGCCCACAGCACTTCCTTCAACCCCTACCTACAACCGAAACCCAAAAATGAGCTGACAAAACCATAATTCTAGTATTAAGCATGTGAAATCCGCACACAACATGTTAGTGAAGATGTACTTGTCAACTGAAAAGGATGGTAGGATCAAGTTGAATCCACAATAGTTTAAGTAAAAATCGTTGAGAACGTCATTTCTCGTAAAGTGCATCAGACTGAAGTAAACAAATACCAGTCACTGGTTGATTTTAGTTGGGAAAAGAAATAGATATTTCATTTTTATATCATTGAAGCAAAATCAGTCATGAGTAAATAACTCCAAGAAGAGGAGTTACCGTTTCCTTAGCAGTCGACATGGCAAGGAAACCTGCCCCCATATCCACCTCTTGCAACCCAACAGCAACAATGCCAACATCTGAAACAGCAGTGCCCAGCCAAGACGTAAGAGCTCCGCGTGAAGCCCGGCCTTCACCAACATTCCAAGTACCAATCAGGATTTTAACACTGTCTTGTCGAGCATATGTAATTTCCTTTTGAGACAATTCCGTTCGTATTAAGCTGTCTAGAGGTCCGGGAGATGTCACATACCATCCTCTTACACCACCATGAGTGGCTAAGCTAAAAATCAATCCACCACCTGCAGCTAGCTTTATCACAGGTTCATTATGTGAAACCCAGCTTGCAATTAACTTTCCGCCAAGATCCAAGACCTGAATCTGACCATTTGCATATCCAACATATACTCGATCACCAAAAGGGCAAAAGCACAGAGCAGCTTGCTGGTGATTGTTCACTTCCCGCAAGCGGTTTCCATTCCCGTCCCAGTGAGCAATTACTCCATTCATACTTCCAGTCCAAATTGTTCCATCTGCCGCCATTGCAATAGCTTCTACTTTCCTAGTATCTTCTGTGAAAGCTCCTGTACTTCTTGTGGCAGCACGACGAACAGCTCCTGCAGCTCCCATTATGGCATGGCGTGATCTTTGTAGAAAGCCCTGTGGCTTTTCTTTTTTTGGCGGGGTGAAAAACTTCGCTTTAGTTTCTTCAACTTGTTGACCTTGCGTAGGTGGCATGTCCACACGATTTTCGACTTGCCCTTCAATATTAAAAACTTTCACAAGGTCTTTATTCTTAGCATCCCTGCACCGACAGATCTCTCTTGAATGAACAAAATAAAACAACAACACAAAAAGTTCCAAACATTCATTTACAGAAACATTCCATAATGATATACATGGAATCTATTGAAGACTAATACGTAGAGAAAAAAGGCCTACCATATTGAGAATGAGAGGTACTGCACAATCCACACTTTAGCTCTTACTGTATCAGCTAACAAAACCTTGACATCTGACGAAGATATGCTGCATGTACCATTAACAGTAACTTGGCTCCTCAGGTCAATGCCAGATCTCTCAACTAGCAATGCAGCCATATGCTTTTCCTCCAGTTTAAGTACCAGAGATTTCTCTAAAGCATCCAAACTCCATATTTTTATTACACCTCCGTCGGAACCAGACCACATATCACCTGCATCATAAACAAGAAAGAAACCAAAATATTTTAGAATCCAAATATGAACCATCAAAAAGTAGACTAACCTTCAGAATTAAAAAACACTAACCATAGGAGCTCATGACAAGATGATTTACAGGACCACGATGAGCTTGCCACGACAGTCGTTCCTTGAAAGGCTTTGAATCATCCGCAGTAGTGTCAATCGGCTGATCCATTTTCCAGGCCCTAATTTTGCCATCCTTGTGGCCACTCCACACAAGCCTATTTCCGTGGTCAATCATCAAACACAAGGCAGGCGAGATCATAACAGACTCCTGAAATGGTGCCGTATCCTCATCTCCTCGCCGTGCCTGCCCACCAATACCACAACCAGCTTCGTATACTTCCTCCAAGTTCCAGAACCTCATGCCGTTCTCTTGTCCAGCCCATAGCTGACTTGCTGTACAAGCAATGTTTCTCAGAAACTTTCCGGTCTGTGTCTCTCTCAATGGATGCGGCCTGATCTCAACACAAGGAGGCCGCCCAGGATTCACTGCCGCGCGAACAGGCACCTTGAATACATCGACGCCGCCTCCTGCGCCCATGAATTCTTGAAGGGCCACAAAATCATTCTCCCCGCCATTTTCCCCGCGCTGTGATGCTGGTTTAGATGGAGGTGTGACAACACCCGAATAAATCTCTCCGTTGCCTCTGTCGCTATTGGTTCTGCCATCGATAATAGTGATCGCGTCGGTGGATAACTCACCATCAGAAGAATCAAAATATATAGCTTCGGAATCCAATGTCACGGATGATCTAGTGCCCTCGTCAAGGCTATATTTCCGGATCGGGTGGTGCGGCTTCTGTTCGTGTTGCTCAACATAGGACTGCGTCT
>JAKUCM010007596.1:0-47037 GCA_023374145.1 Lepidium sativum | reverse complement strand
AGAGAGAGAGAATTGTATCATCATATGAACTAAGACTATGTGTCTGAGGACTCATTGTTCTTAACCTCAGAGCTAAGGCATGACGAATCAAAAGAAGGATTCGCATATGGTCCTTTGACTAAGCCCTCGGATATCCATTTGTATGCAGCCTCAGTCATATGATACCATCTCAATTTACATAATTTGAAGGATCATTACAAAGGTCTACTCCTTCATTGTCATATTTTTTACTAAAGGCGAAGTTATAAGATCCTCCTCAACCGAAACAAGCGGGCAAAGGTCTGTCCATGAGCCCTTGTTAGTACAACTAAACCAGGTTAATTAGCGAATTGATAAATCAATCGTGCTTATATTACCAACATTCAGTATGGGATAAAGAAAGATAACCAAATTTGGTTGGTTCTTGCATAAGCCGCAAGAGAGTATTGTAGTAGTCACCGTATATTATGTTGACTTGAGGGTAAAGCTTCCTAAGTTTGTTGAGTTATGACTGAAGCTGCTCATTATGGCATACTGAAAACTTGTTGGCCATGTCAAACAACCGGTTAGTGGATCATATTCGTCCATGTTTTGTGTTTGCTATACTATTTAATATGCTACAATGCATCCGAGCGGGAAATTTCCAGGAACTAGGAATGTTCTTCCTCCCATATTAACAAATTCATGGATTCAAAATTCAGTCCCGTTGAACATACACAATAAAAATTTTGAAAATTTTATTCAAACCTATATGAATTGAGCAATGTTTACCGAGATTGCAGATGAAATAGTAGTAATCACTGTAAATATTTAGACTAAAAGTATAGAATTATTGGAGAATTGAAGAGAGAAATCGAGAGTAAAAGAGATTTCAATCTCATCATTTTTTCATTAAATTCAAAAAGGAGGTTTTAAAAGATATTTATAGCCAAAAAGACAAAGAAAGATACAGACAAAAGTGGTCCCAATGTGTGAGGACCACTTTTGTGTGGACCACATCTTGTCTTCTAGCTCCAATGGTCATAAGATATCCCTATCGAGTGAGGACCACTCCCTTTTACCCCAACGGCTCTCTTTGACTTGTAAATGAACCTCTCCCTCGGTGCACCTATTTTTGCACGATCTTTATCTTTTATCCTTCCTTTTGCACTTTTTATTATCTTTGGCCCTTATTTTGCACAAAGATTTTATGGTCGAGATAGACTTGACTAATATTCCGCCTCAAGCTAAACATTCAGGATGCATGCTTAGCTTGGAAACCCGAACACCATACCTCATTAAACACCTCGATAAGTAAAACCACTTGGGACAAAACCTTAGCCGAGGGAAAAAGAGTGTGTAGCACTCGGGTTAGAGGACTTGGAGTCAAGGGCGCACCAAGCTTACAAGAAAAAGTTTACCATAAATATGATTGCAAACCTTGGTACTTGCATATTTGGTGAAGATGGAAGAACTACACCTTCTTCCATATGTTCACAAACTTTTTGGCAGTCCACCTCCACATGCTTGGTCCTTTCATGAAAAATTGGATTAGATGCTATATGAATTGCAGCTTGGTTGTCACAATACATTTGGGTCGGTTCTTTTGCTTCACCGCCTAAGTCCTTAAGGAGAGATCTCAGTCACACCAATTCATCGGTCGGCCTTCTCATAGCCCTATACTCCGCCTCGACACTAGAGCATGCCACCACCTTTTGCTTCTTTGTCTTCCAAGTTATTAGGTTGCCTCCAAAAAATGTACAATACCTTATGGTAGACATCTTATCATTCCGATCTCCGGCCCAACCCGCATCACAATACCCCACAATGTCTGCGCTTTCATTTCTTCGCATCCAAATTTCTTGGTCCGAACTACCTTTGATGTACTTGAGGATCCATTCCACCATTGTCCAATGATATTTTTTCGGGTTTTGCATGTGTTGGATAACTTGATTTATTGCAAAAAACAAGTGAGGCCGAGATATAGTTAGGTATATCAACTTACCAAAAAGTCTCTGATATAGTTGGGCGTCCGCAAATGCTTCATCATCCTTCTCTCCCTTTTGGTTGACCTTGTAGCTTTCCTCAAGAGGTGTCTTGGCCAGTTTACATTCGGTCATGCATGTCTCATTAAGCTAATCAAGCAGTATTTCCTTTGAGAGAGAAATAAGCCTTCCGAAGATTGACAAATTTCAATCCCTATGAAATACCTTAATTCCCCAAGATCCTTAATGTCAAAAACAGACTGAAGTGGCCTTGATGCCTTCCTTATCATCTTCAGAGATGATAAGATCATCGACTTAAATCAAATACCACCACAATACCTTGGGAACTTGTGAGGGTAAAAAACGTGTGATCGGCTTCAGATTTCTTGAACCCACGATCGCGGAGGGTTAAGCTCAGCTTATGGTACCAAGCTCTTGGGGATTGCTTCAAGCCATAAATCGCTTTTCGAAGCCTTAGAACCTTCCCGGGAGTGATTTTTGTTTCTAGATCGGGAGGTGGAATCATGTATACATCTTCATCAAGTTCTCCTGGAAGGAATAAATTTTTCACATCCATCTCCCACAATTCCCAATTAAGTTAGTAGCTAAGGAAAAAATAACCTTTACCGCATGAATTTTGGCCACCGGAGCGAATGTATCGGTATAGTCAACCCCATAAGTTAAGTTTGGGTGAAGCCTCGGGCAATGAGTCTTGCTTTGTATCTCTCAACTGTGCCATCACTCTTGTATTTGATGGTGAACACCCACTTGGAGGTCACAACATTCTTTCCCGGGGGCAAATCCGCTTCTATCCAAGTGTGGTTCGTTTTCATTGCTTGGATTTCATCATCAACTGCAGCCACCCATTCATTTATTTCTTTAGCCTCATTATAGCTTTGAGGGACCTCGTCCTTCTCGATCTTACCAAACAAGGCTTGAAAATGGGAAGGTAGGAGGTCAACCAAAAACCCCTTCGGAATAAGATGAGCCCCAGCTTGATTGTTGTAATATACCCTTGTGTTGCAAGTACAGATGCTTCTCCGGAGTGGTTGGAATGTTGGTTCCACTGGAGGAGCAGCTAATTCAGGTCTGGGAGGATAATACTTCGGATCGGCATCATTTCCAGTCTTGGGGAGCGAGGAGCACTCCGGGCGTCTGGGACCCGAGACGTTACACACGGGGAATTCGTATCCCGAGATATGTTGCTGTTTGTAGATGTGCTAGGGGTTTGTGAAGAGGGATCCAACACTCCTAGATGATTAAGAAGAAATTTGAGACTTGCAGCCCTATCCATGGCTGGTTCGGATAGGTCTTGTAGGTCCTTCCAATTCTGTTTGTCATAGAATCGTTGATCTTCAATAAACTTCACATCCCGGGACACAGGAACCCTCCTAGTTTCCGGATCATAGCATTTATATCCTTTTTGGGTGGAAGAATAGCCAAGGAACATACATTTTGTGCTTTTAACCTCAAGTTTGTTCCGAACTTCTCCGGACACTAAAACAAAACAAACACAACCAGACACCCGTAAGTGATTCAAAGGAGGTTCGGTTTTGATTAGTACCTTATAAGGAGATGCAGCTTGAAGTATTTTTGTTGGAGTCCGATTAATAAGGTAGCAAGCCGTCATGACCGCGTCTCCCCAAAATCTTATAGGGACATTCATGTGGAATATAATGGATCTTGTAACTTCCATTAGGTGTCTGTTTTTTCTTTCCACAACCCCATTTTGTTGTGGGTTATATGGACAACTAGTTTGATGTAGGATCCCTTGCTTGGTTAAGTGCTCTTGGAATGAGATACTCATGTATTCTCCTCCATTACCTGTTCTTAGTACCTTCAATTTTGAGTTGAAATGATTAAATATATAGTTCTCAAACTTCTTGAAGGCATCAAAAACTCTATCTTTTGATGGCATAAGGGTTATTTATATATATATATTGACTTTTCATCTGTGAATGTAACAAAATATTTATGGTGATCTCTAAAGGAGCAAGGGGAAGTCAAAACATTCGAATGCACAAGATCATAATAATATTTATAGGTAGTAGATGATATAGGATAAACCGATTTGCAATGTTTTCCCAAAATGTAAGCTTCACAATCGATATTGTCAAACACAAAATTAGGTAACATAAGTTTCATTGCACGAAAATGAGAATGTCCAACTCTAGTATTCCAAACAAGATTACTAGGGCTACCAACAACTGAATTAGAAACAGCCGAACTGTTGCTAATAAACCGAGATAAAAACTTAGGGTCTTCAAGGACATAAAGTCCGTTTTTCACTTTTCCTTGTCCAAGCAAGCTTCCGGTCTCAATATCCTGAAATTGCACACCATTAGGTCAAAATATAGCAGAGCAATTCAAATCCATAACAACCCTTCTAACCGATAAGAGATTCGAGCTAAATTCCGGTAAATAGAAGGGTCTAGACTTTTTACCGAACAAGTCTAAATTCCCTACTCCACTAACCGATATCCTATTACCATTTGCTATTACAACACTCCCTACAATTGGTTCTATATTGCAAACAAGATCCTTATCACTCCCTACATCTATCTTTTTTCTTCTGTCTCCTCTCCATCAATTATTTCTCCTTTCTTTTTTCTCTCTCCTTTCTGTATGTTAGAACAATACTCGAAAAGGGAAGAAAACAAAGGACAAGTGGAATTGTAGAGGCACAGAAAAATCTGCTGAACTCGAGAAAAATATTCAGCCTAGTTTGTGCAACGTTACAAGACATACTCACTCAAGAGTATACTCTCTTCTCATGACCTATGTACCCAATTCAAGAGATGAAGCTCTCAAAAATTTAGAAACAAAGATGAAAGAACAAAGAACTTTGTGGTTTTGTTTTAAAAATTGATGATCCAAGAGATATGATTGTACCTCTACTTATAGACTTACACGGAATCAGTTGATTTTCGCCTAATCGTTCAATCATCACAATAAGTGTGGTCTTTAGAAAGGTAATAAACGGTGAACTTTGTGTAATAAATTTCTTTCGGGAAGTGAATGAAAGACAAAGATTACGCCATGCGGAAAGAGAACACGTTTTTTCTAAAACAAGCAACGAAGAAATATATTTAAGCCCACTAACTCATTGAATTAGAAACACTTCTCATAATCCTCCACATGTTTCAATTTAAAACAAAACGTGGAAAAGAAAAGTTGATGTCACTTAGTGACTTGAATCAACATATAACTGAAAGCTTCGCAACATTTGAAAAGAATACAGAGTATCAACTAATTAGAAGTAAGCATAGTGTCTCCACTATTTAATATTAATCCAATTTCAAGCATTGTACTCACTATAATAAGAAAACAGATAAATTGCAACACCAATTTGCGATGCCAAAAGGCTATCACAAAATTGCTCCACTTTTTTGACACGCTTGGTACAAATATTTTGCTGATGCAATTGTGTGACAAAGACTCGACACAATACTGACGTTGCAAGCTTGCGACATCTTTGCAATGTTTGTGTAACACGCTTGCTATGTATGGTTAAGTCTCGCAAGCACACAACAAGTCTGTGATGGTTTTGCGAGAAGCTTTTTGTGTGCGACATCCTTACGATGGTTTTGCGATGTTTGATAATGACATTGCAATTCCATAGCATACTTTCTCTTTTTTCCGTATAAATATCCTTCTATAAGAGTGACCCTTCACATCAAATCATAAACATTACGGAAAAAATTCTACAAATTTTTTTTGTTTGAAATTAAATATTTCAAAACAAAGTTTTTAATTGGAAAAAGAAATGACGTCAGAACATGAAGGGTTTGCATTACGATGATGGATCTATAATCGAAGAGATATGGAGACTGGAGAAGTGACAAAGGAGTTTTGAGATGGGCTGCGAGCATTTATAATCAGGCAGATAATAACCCATTTACTCGGAATGACGGTAACATTTTTTGTCCGTGTATAAAGTGTGGAAACAAGAAATATTTGAATATTTATAAGGTTAAAAGACATGTATATAATAGAGGATTTACTCCTAACTATTATGTGTGGTTTTCACATGAGGAAGGGTGCAGTTTGGGTACTGGAAGTAGTAGTACGACTGTTGATGTTGATGATCGACCTAGTCATGATAATGATAATTATAATTATCGCGGAAATATTTTTGACAACAATGATCATCTACATGGAAATATTTATCATGATATGATTACAAATGCATATCATGGTAATATTCCCGTTGTCGTTGAAAATATTATTGAAGAACCTAACACCGAAGCAAAACAATTTTATTATATGCTAGATGCAAATCAACCCATCTATGAGGGATGTAGAGATGGTCTATCTAACTTGTCATTAGCATCTAGGCTGATATCTATTAAAAGTGAAGGAAACATAAGTGAGAGAAGTATGAATCAATTTGTTGATGTGCTTAAAGAGTATTTGCCAAAAGATAATAATTCTGTTGAGAGTTATTATGAAATGCAGAACGTAGTTGCAGGTTTTGGATTACCATCAGAAATGATTGATATTTGCATTGACAATTGCATGCTTTTTTGGAAAGAGGATGATAAGTTACAGGAATGTCAATTTTGTGGGAAGCGAGGATACCAAACAACTAGTGGAAAGACGGGTGCTCCATATAAACGTATTTAGTACTTGGCAATCACCGATAGATTGAAACAATTATGTTAATCCGAAAGGACCTATTCGACAATGAGATGACATGCAAAACATAGAGTAAAAGATGGTGAGGTCACACACCATTCAGATGCAAAGCCTTGAAAACATTTTCAAATGGTACATTCTGAATTTGCTAAAGAGTCTAGGAATGTTTATCTCGGCTTATGCACTGATGGATTTAGCCCATTTGGTGTGTCTAGGACACAATATTCTCTATTGCCTATCAGATTAACGTCATACAATCTTCCACCGGATAAGTGCATGCGGAGCAAATTTTTGGTTATGACTATTCAAGTGCCATGTTCTACTCATCCTAGTTCCCTCGATGTGTTCCTGCAACCCTTGTTTCATGAGCTGAAACATTTATGGTATAGAGGTATTCGCACATTTGATTACTCGCAGCAATAGAATTTCAAGATGCATGCAGTTTTATTGTGGACCATAAATGACTTCCCAAAGTATGAAATGTTATTTTGATGGATGACACATGGAAGGTTATCTTGTCCATATTGTATGAGTTGGTCTGATGCATTTCAAATAAAACATGGTAAGACGTCATGTTGGTTTTGTCATCGTGAGTTTCTCTCCATACATCATCCATACCGGAGGAATAAGAAATTGTTCAAGAAGAACAAGGTTGTGCGTGTTCCTCCCCCAACACACATGTAAGGCAGTGATATGTTGTAGCAAATTGATCATTATACAGCTCATGAAACATGTAAATGTGGGGGCAATTTGCACACTCCAAGAGATATGCCTGACGAATATGGTGATTCTCAAAATTGGCACAAGAAGAGTATATTTTGGGAACTCGCATATTGGAAAGATCTCTTACTGCGGCACAATCATGATCCGATACACATCGTAAAAAACTTTGATGATAAAACTATGAACACGATTTTAAATGTGCAGGGAAAGAGTAAAGATTTTCTTAAAGCAAGGTTTGACTTAGCCGAGATATGTGCAAGGCCCAAATTGCATATCACAAGGGATGGAAAACAAGCAATTCCAACATTTGGATTGTTCGAAGAAGCTAAACAGACATTGTTTAATTTGTTTTCATCGGATATATAGTTTCTTGATGGTTACGTATCCAAATTCTCAAGATGTATAAAGCAAGGGAAAAAATAGCTGGTATGAAGAGTCACGATTGTCATGTATTCATGCGGAGACTACTTCCTTTTGCATTACTTGAGCTCGTACCGACTATTGTCCAAGAATCAGTTGCCGATAAATATTTTTTTCTCATTATATTAATACAAAAAGTTGTTTAAATATATAGTAAATATCAACTTTTGTAGGGATCAAAGCATTTTTCAGTGATGTATGTACAAGAACAGTGATAGTGGATGACATAACTCAATTAGAAGCTAACATTCTAGTGTTGCTATGTAATTTGGAAAAAAATCTTTCCTCCTGCATTTTTGGATGTGATGGAACATCTTCCAATCCACTTGCCACATGAAGTAGCCCTTGATGGACCTGTGCAATTTTGATGGATGTACCTGTTTGAGTGATTCATGAGTCATTTAAAAAGAAAGGTTAACAATTAAGCAAAAGTGGAAGGATCGGTAGTTGTCGGAAGTCTGATAGAGGAACTTCTCATTTCATATCTTTACTTTAGTCCAACCATCAAAATGAAACGAACCCAAGTAGGATGATATGACGATAGAGGGATTGCACTATCATATGCCATTGCAGTTCCTGAAATCTTCAGTCAGATCGGAAGGCTTAGTGGGAAATTAAAGGAATAGTACTAGGAAAATCACGCATATTGTCGTGCAGCTCACAATTATATATTGCGAAACTGTGAAGATGTGGCCTTTTGAAAGGTCTATATATACCAACTTATTAATTCATATCCTTACATTCATATTCTTAAAAATCAATATAATTTATTTGTAGTGAATTTGACAGACATATACGAGAAGCCTTCCCTAATTTTCTAGACCTAAAGTATGACATGTACAAAGCACGCGATTTTGCTGGATGGTTAAAGTGCTATGTATGTAACATTACATATTAACTATATATTATTTTTGAGATTAAATTAAACCTTATATAATGTTTATATATATATATATATATATATATATAAATTTTGCCGAACAAGTGTGTTTTATATCATATCCTTGTATTAAGCAAAGGCGTGAGACGTGGCTATATGTTACAAAACTGAATCCAAGAGGTTATATAGTGGGTGAGTCTAACGATGTGGCTATTCAACAAGAAAGATCATCGGAAGTCGCTATAACTATCGTATGCACATAAGTTATCATACATGCACAACAAGCAATATAAGATATTGTTCCGAATGATTCAAGAGAAGAAAACGCGGACTCCGAAAAGTTTGACGAGACAAAAAGAGGAAGACATTGATGAAGAAGAAGAAATGGAAGAATAATAATATCACTAATTAAGTTTTTTAAATATTTGAATGAATCTTTTATATAAATTATATTTTTTTATTAAAGAAATTGGTGTCTGTGCGACATCCTTGCAACGTTTTGACCCTGACGACGCAGAGATGTCGCATATCTTAAAAACCTTATCTGTCTTGGTGTAACCGTTACCCATTCAAAATACCGTACAACATATAGATATTTAAACTTGAATATAAATGAAATTGATGATAAATTAATCTTCTATCATCAATCATATTAGATACGATTGAGGTTCCCGGGACTACAACCCCAAACATGTAGTATGAACACTTAGGCTTTTCAAGAATTTTTGTAAAAATTAGGATATGCGACATCTCTGAGACGTTAGGGCCAAAACATCGCAAGAATGTTGCATATTCCAAAAACCTACTTTCATCACAGTGGCTTCGCAGGCTTGATATGTCCTTGCGATGCCCACACCCTTATTATCTTTGCGCTGTTTCTCTTTCTCTTCATTTCTTCTCTTGATTTTTCCATCATCTCCTCTTTTTCTTAAGCCTCCGCTGCCGTTGATGTCGTGTCTCGCCTCCGCCGCCATCGTCGTGGCAGCCTCCCGCCTCCTGAGGTAATTGCTCTCTTCCCCTCATCTCTCGTCTCTCATATCATCTTCTTTTTCCCTCATCTCATCATATTCTCTTTGCCTCCATGTATTCCGGCGAATCTTGCTCCGGCATTCTCACCTCTCCACCGGCAACCTTCTATTCTGGCGACTTCTGTCTCCTCCACTTTTCCTCTCAATGTAAGACTCTATTTTTAGTTTCTAGATTTAGGATGTTAATTTGTTGTTTGAGTATGTTAGATTTAGGATTGAATTTGTTAGATTTAGGAATGAATTTTTTATCTAGAATTTTACGATTTACAAAACAGTTTTAAGATTTATCAAAACTTCATTAGGGTTTATAAAACGTTCTTTGAATTTTTAAAACGTTTTTTAAGATTTATAAAATAAATTTTGCTTTTCTAAAACAATTTTTAAAAATATCAACGTTTTGTAAAATTTACAAAACAATTTTATCATTTTATTAATTGTTTTTATGATTTCAAAATGTTTTATGATTATATATATAACAAATTTTAAATTTACAGACGTATTTTATGTTTTATAAAATGCTTTTTCGTTTTATCAAACGATTTTAAAATAAATAAAACGTTTTGTAAGATTTATAAAATGATTTTATCATTTACAAAACACTTTTATGATTTCTAATTTTTTTTTAATTTATATAACGTTTTTGGAATTTGTAAAACGTTTTTTGGATTTTGTTAATCATTTAAATGATTTCTAAAACATTTACATGTATAAAATGTTTCTGGAATTTATATAATGTTTTTATGATTTAAAAATTATTTTATTGTTTGAACAACAATTTTTTGGATGTACAATACGTTTTTAATATATAAAAAAATTTCGGAATTTATTATATGTTTTTTGAATTTGTACAACATTTTCCGAATTTTTAAAACATTTTTAGAATTTATCATATATTTAGTGATTTGTAAAACGTTTTTTGGGATTAATAAAACACTATTTTATTATATACATTCGTTTTTTAGATTTATAAATTGTTTGTAGGATTTATGAAACATTTTTATATACATTTTTTTGATTTATATAACGTTTTTTGAATTTATTAAACGTTTTATTAATTTTCAAAATGTTTTATGAATTTTTAAAACTTCTATTTAAATTTATTATTACTCAAATATGTGGGGTTATAATTCGGACACCAGATATCTTTCTGAGACCGGAGAAACTGGTCCATCGACTCCGCGATCCAGTACGAGATATGTTCCTCCAAAGCCAAGAGCTAGTTTCGAGACTATCAACATGGGTTTTCTCTTGTAGCCACCTGCCGGAGCTTACCAAGCCTTGAAACCAGAGGTTGCTGCTGGGATGAGTATTGAAGATATTCTCTCAGATCTCGTCCACAAATATCTTCCAACTCTTCATCCAAACTGTCCCACGGGAACTTTGTGGTATGTTTTTAAACTTTTAATTATTTAATTTATATTTTTATTATTATCAATGTTCAATTTTTGGTTTGAGTTAAAATATGTAGGTTTAATGACGGGATATTGGCGACATCAGATATGGAAATTTTCAAACGGGATTTCCATGAATAGAATGCCAATTTATACAGACGCCCCTCCACATCATCGATCGATGGTTCTGAACGTTTGCAATAAATCAATTTTTGTTTCTTTTTTCATCTTTTTCAGCAGATTATAATAGTAATTTAGTCACTTTTTTGTAGCTACGTTACCACTGAGAGTATTCTATTACAGCTCATGCTCACAAGATATTTGAGGCGGCTTTGAGGAGATAAATGTAGGATCAGGTTGGAATTGGAAGGGTAAATGGAAGAAGACGGGCAACACAACAATGCTCCAATGGTTCAAAGAATCAGTCTGGGAATGTCTGATTCAGTATTGGGAAGATGTAAACTCACAGAGGAAGAGCGCTAGCTGTCGGGCGGCCCGGTTATCTGATCCTGAAGACAGTGATCCGCATAAGCATTGCTTGGGAATGATTTCATTTAAAGCCCGTGCCAGAAAACATGTCAGTATTTCATATTTAATTTATTCCTAAATTCTACATAAATCATATAATAATTAATTCATTTATATATGTTTTATAATATTTTCAGCAAAAGATATCAGTGGATGTTCACCCTGATATTCTCAACACCGTGTAACTCACCAAAAGGAACAAGGATGGGGTTTTTGTAGACAAAAAACCGAATATATGTCGAGGTAAAGTTGTTTAAAATTCAATTTCTTATTTCTAGTTTATATTAATTTATTTAACGTTTAAATATGAAGTTTTTTAGATAACTCCTCGTAAAAAAGAAAGACTATTTGGAACAGGTTTCCTCGGATAGACGATTGGGCAATGTATCTCGCCGCAAGTATTCTCTCAATCCTCCGGAGCTTCTAACAATCTGAGGGAGCTCGTCGATCGCAGACAAATGAGATAGATCAGACGAATAGTGAGCTGGCCAAGGCAAAGAAGAAGATTTCGACATATGATCGACTTATTAGTCAAGTCTATCTTGACCAAGCAATCTTTGTGCAAAAATAGGGACAAAGAAAATAATGTGCCAGATAAGGGTCAAAAGATAAGTTGGTGCAAAATAGGGTCACAAAGTAAGAGGTTCTTTCAAAAAGAGCTGTTGGGAAAAAGAGAGTCAAGAAGTGGTCCCAATCCATGATAGGGACACTTTTTGACCGTTGGGACAAGAAGAAAAAGGTGATCCACACTCGTTTGTCTCCTTATGAAGTGGTCCCAAAGTTGTCCACACTTGCTTTTGGGATCACTTTCTTTTCTCTTCCTTGTAATTTTTCTCTATAAATACATTGTAACCTCCTTATTATTGATTAATGAAAAACGATGGAGTTTTACTCTCTTCACTCTGAAAATCTCTCTTTTATTCTCCGATAATTTCATACGTTTAATCAAAATTCTTACATGGTATCAGAGCTTTCTTCGATTCTTAACAGTTTTTGAGGGTTTTTCTCGGTTCATAATCCATATTTTCTACGAAATCTCTGTTTTTTCTCTGTTTTTCTCTGTTATTTCATGCAAATCTCCATTGTTGTACGGAAAAAACTCAAAATTGTAGGAAGAAAACAACATTTGACCCTAAATTGTAGGAAGAAATCTTCAATCTTTGGTGTAAAAACAAGTCAAAGTTTCGATCTTTCTGAGCAAAAACTCTGAAATCTTTCTAGATTTGTTTTGTTTCTCGGTGAATATGGATTTCAACCATGGAAAATCACATATTGTTTATGTTAAAAGGGGTTAACTACCTTCTTTGGGCCAGAACTTTTAAAGAAAAAAATATGCACAAGAAGGGGTTTTGGAGCCATATCGTGAAGGATAGACCACCAAGGGATTCTCTCTCAAGTGATGGTGAAGATGAAGACTACCTTGAGGAGAATGATAAGTGGTTCCAAACCGATTAAGCGGTCAAATCCATCATCCAAAGCTCCTTAGACCCTCCAATCCTTGAAGCTTATTCATATTGTGAAATGGCTAGAGATCTATGGGAAACCTTGAAAAAGGTATATGGAAACGTCTCCAACTTGACAAGAGTGTTTGAGGTAAAGAAAGCTCTTGCAAACCTTCTCCAAGAGGAAATGGAGTTCACTGAATACTTTGGAAAGTTTAGATCTTTGTGGGCTGAACTGGATATGCTAAGACCGATGTCCATAGATCTGAAGGTTGTCAAAGAAAAGAATGAAGAAGATAAGGTCTTTGGGCTCTTGATGAACCTTAACCCGAACTACAAGGATCTAATGAAGCACATCTTAAGGTCGGCTGCTAGCTCGAGGTCTCTTACATGCATTGAAGATGTATGATCTCAAATCCAAAAGGAGCAAGGTTCCATTGAGTTGTTCAAAGGAAAAGGAGATTTGGGTCATCTTTCGGCAAACAAGGCTCAAGGTAGATTTGAAGATAGGAAAAAGTTGGTTTGTGACCACCATAAGAAGAAAGGTCATTCAAAGGAAAAGTGATGGCTTCTCCATCCCCATTTTAAACCCGCAAAGTTCAAAGACTCCAAAGCCAATGTGTCTCATGGAGCCTCGGAAAATATGGGTTCATATCCAGTGCAATGCTCGGATCAATGCTCGGATCCTCCTCCAAGGAACAAGAACGCCCATCCGCAGCCTCTTCCACATTTAGTGGAGACACTATGAAGAAGTCGGACCTTGATGCTCTAATCAACACCCTTAAATCCTTAAGGGATTCCGGTATTTGTTATTACACTCAAACTTTATCTAAGCCGCTTGTTATTGACTCGGGAGCCTCTTACCATATGATTATTGATAAAAATCTCGTTTGCAATATTGAGCCAGCCATAGGGAGTGTTGTAAT
This sequence comes from Lepidium sativum, assembly GCA_023374145.1. Classification (NCBI taxonomy): domain Eukaryota; kingdom Viridiplantae; phylum Streptophyta; class Magnoliopsida; order Brassicales; family Brassicaceae; genus Lepidium; species Lepidium sativum. The sequence continues at coordinate 33,118 of JAKUCM010007596.1, read as the reverse complement.
AGCAAATGGTAATAGGATATCAGTTAGTGCAGTAGGGAACTTAGACTTGTTCGGTAAAAAGTCTAGAGCCTTCTACTTACAGGGTTCACGGCATTCCATTCCTACCAATTCCATTTCCAGGGGTAGCAGTAGATCCTGTCGATTCAAAACCTTATTCGAACTCACTTTGGCATCTCACAAATGTTTCCAGAATTTACCTCGAATCTTATATCGGTTAAAAGGGTTGTTATGGATATGAATTTATATGCTATATTTGGACCTAATGGTGTGCAATTTCAGGATATTGAGACCGGAAGCTTGCTTGGACAAGGAAAAGTGAAAAATGGACTTTATGTCCTTGAAGACCCTAAGTTTTTATCTCGGTTTATCAGCAATAGTTCGGCTGTTTCTAATTCGGCTTTTGGTAGCCCTAGTAATCTTGTTTGGCATGCTAGAGTTGGACATCCTCATTTTCGTGCTATGAAACTTATGTTACCTAATTTTGTGTTTGACAATATCGATTATGAAGTTTGCATTTTGGAAAAACATTGCAAATCGGTTTATCCTATATAATCTACTATCTATGAAAATTGTTTTGACCTTGTGCATTCAGATGTTTGGACTTCCCCTTGCTTGTCTAGATATCAACATAAATATTTTGTTACATTCATAGATGAAAAGTCAAAATATACAAGGATAACCCTTATGCCATCAAAAAATAGAGTCTTTGATGCCTTTAAAAATTTTGAGAATGACATATCTAATCATCTTAACTCAAAATTAAAGGTACTAAGAACGGATCATGGAGGAGAATACATGAGTAATTCATTCCACGAGCACCTAACCAAGCAAAGGATCCTACATCAAATAAGTTGTCCATATAACCCACAGCAAAATGGGGTTGCAGAAAGGAAAAACAGACACCTAATGGAAGTTACAAGATCCATTATGTTCCACATGAATGTCCCTAGAAGATTTTGGGGAGGTGCGGTCATGACGGCTTGCTACCTCACTAATCGGACTCCAACAAAAATACTTCAAGATGCATCTCCATATAAGGTACTGAACAAAATCAAACCTCCTTTGAATCACTTATAGGTGTTTGGTTGTGTTTGTTTTGTCTTATTAATGCGCTGAGAACTTCATATTAAACTCTGATGCTAAAAGCACAAAGTGTATGTTCCTTGGGTATTCCTCCGCCCAAAAAGGATATAAATACTATGATCCAGAAACTAAGAGGGTTCTTGTGTCCCTGAATGTGAAGTTCATTGAGTATCGAAGGTTCTATGATGAATGGAATTGGGAGGACCTACAAGACCTATCCGAACCAGCCTCAAATTTCTTCTTGATCGTCTAGGTGTGTCGGATCCCTCTTCAGAACCCCCTATTACATCTACAACCAGAAACATATCCCGGGAGACAAATTCCCCGGGTGTAACGTCTCGGGTCCCGGACGCCCCGAGTGCTCCTCACTCCCCAAGACCTGGAAATGATGCCGATCCGGAGTACCTTTCTTCGGACATGAATTGGCTGCTCCCATAGTGGAAACCAACAGCCCAACCACTCCGGAGAAGCTCATGTACTCGCACAAGGGTGTATTACAACAACTAAGCCGCCGATCATCCAATTTCGAGGAGTTTTTCGGTAGACCTTATACCTTCCTACTTTCAAGCCCTTCCTTGGTATGATTGAGAAGGACCAAGTCCCTCAAACCTACAATGAGGCTAAAAAAATCAAGGAATGGGTGGTTGTAGTTGATGATGAAATCCAAGCAATGGAAAGGAACCAAATTTGGATAGAAGTGGATTTGGCCCCGGGAAAGAATGCCGTGATCTTGAAGTGGGTGTTCACTATCAAATACAAGAGTGATGACACAGTTGAGAGATACAAAGCAAGACTTGTTGCCCAAGGCTTCACCCCAAGCTTATGGACTTGACTATACCGACACATTTGCCCCGGTGGCCAAACTCCATATGGTAAGGTTCATTCTTTCTTTGGTTACTAACTTATCTTGGGAATTATGGCAGATGGATGTGAAAAATTTCTTCCTTCAAGAAGAACTTGGTGAGGAAGTATATATGATTCCACCTCCAGGTTTAGAAACCAAAGCCACTCATGGGAATGTCCTAAGGCTTCGAAAAGCGATGTATGGCTTCAAACAATCCCCTCGAGCTTGGTACCTGATAGTACGAGTTTTAAGCCTATATTCTGGGATAATAAGTAACCTCAGATCATAGATTAGTTAGCTACTTTAATATAAGCATTAACCATGTTTCTAGGATGAGATTCCATAGTTGAAACCTATTTGTTCCTCGCCCATATATCCCTTAAGATCCTTAGAATACCCTAAAATTGACTATCAACTACTTAGACATGGAAATTAGAGAACAAGCAAGCAATTATAGAGAAATTCATTAAAAACTCAGAATAGATGGAATAGAGGTTTAGGGATCTTCTCCAGTGATGTGGAGAATCTGAATTCTTCTCCTCTAGGTTACAATAAGAGTTTGTCCCTTTTTCTTTCTCTCGAAGTGTCCTTTAAAAACGTGTTTTAACCTAATATATAGAGTAAACCGATCTGTTTTTTGCTTCGCAGGCTCTTGCATCGATCGATCCACCAACTCCTTGATCGATCAATGTTCTCATTTGATCGTGAAGCTTCCGAGTCATGCAAAGGATCGTGCACAACTTCTTCTTAAATAGCTCGATCGATCTCTTAGTGCGAGGTCGTGCAGTGGATCGTGCGCATGACATAGACGGATGGAGGTCGATCGTGTCAGGCATGAGAGGTCGGTCAATGGATTGAGTGCAGTTTCCCTATCTAAAGTTGTGATCGATCGATCTTGGTGTTGATCGATCGCCTTAGCTCATAGTGGAAAAATCCAAAGTCAAGCTCCACTCTTGCTCATCATGTGGAATCCAAGTTATCATTGCATTTTGTACCTGAAAAGACTCTAAAAGCACGACAAAGACTAAAGAAAACATATGAATTAGTAAGCTATAAGTCGGTATAAACAAAATGTATCAATTCCCCCAGACTTGGCTTCTTGCTTGTCCTCAAGCAAATACACCATAATCTAACAGGAAAGATACAGACTCAAGAACTCATTCATCATAGGAATTTAACACTTCAGAACCTAAGCAAAGAACGCTCGATTCATTCGACGATATAGACCACCTTATACTTCCCCCAGACTTAGCAAACATATCAATCTCGTGTCACAATTCAAAACAAACAATCAGGTTGCCCATACTGACTTCCTAATAAATCAAAGTGCAGTCTCATTCGAGGAAACATCGATCAAGGGGCGAAAAGTTCCTACTTCTACTATCTAGACTACCTTAAATCTGATTCCATCTCTCTCTTTCCATAAAATAAATTCTTCTCAGATTTTCTTAAGGTATCAACTTCCCCAATTCAACATTTAAATCACTTCTTATTCCAACTCCTACATTTGCTTAATCTCATACTTATTTGCTCCAGCTTGATCAATGAAACACAAAAAAGTATATGTTTACACACAGTCCCGGTTCACCTTAGGCATCAATGTATTAGCTTTATCAATGAAACACAAAAAAGTACGGATTTACGCACGGTCCCGGTTCATTTTAGACCATATCATGCGAGCTGAGTTGAAAGAAGGATGATTCTATTATACTTTGACTGAAACTAGGATTGATGAAAAGAGACACATAACCAAGTTTACAAGGAACATCTTTCATTGAGTAAAGAGAAGGAACATACCTGATGTATTATCAATTCCCTTGATGAGAAGATTAAGTCAGGTTATGTGTGAAATCAGCCTGAAATCCCCTGAAAATTGAGATGGATGTGCTCTGAAACTGAGTGTTGCTTTGTCTCTGGGTTTTCCAATAGTCTACTATGCTCATCAGAAATCAGACAAATGGTAGCTTAAACTCTTGTGAAAAGTACCATTCCTCAGAAATCATAGTTCCTAAACCGATAAAAGCTTATCCAAAATAATATTCGACTCAAAAACAAAACAAACGACTCTCCCCCAGACTTACATCACACAGTCCCGGTGTGAATATGAGTGAGAGGAAGAATGAATGTAATCAAAAGAAATAATTAAAAGTTGCCTTAGGGTTTAGAAAGCGCATCTTGAGATGTCGATCGGTCGAGCACACCAAGATCGATTGATCCATGGAGATCGAGTGATTGAACGAGAGAAAAATCGGTCAATAGATCGTGCGCAAACCGACAGTAGGTGTTGATCGATCGAGCAGTATGTCATGGTCGATCGGTGGACCGTGCGGCTTTTCCCATTCTCTGTCGGACGATTAATCTTCTGGTGGATTGATCAGGCTGCGCTCTTATATGCTTTTCTTGAAAAAAAAAGACAACTTTGACATAAAACCAACGAGAAACAAGGCAAAAAACTACCTGATTGGTGGGTTGCCTCCCACTCAGCGGTTGTTTAAAGTCAATAGCTTGACTAAGGAAGATGCTATGAGGGAGGGAGTTATATTAGTAAAAGAGATGAAATCTCCATTGATTTTGTCGGGGGCACCAAAATATGGTTTAAGGAGCGCTGTCCATTAACTACAAATTCTTCTCCCCTTTTCATTGAGCAGAATCACAGCTGCAAATGGTCTGAATTTCTTGAGGGTGAAATGACCGGATCACTTTGACCTGAGCTTTCCAGGAAAGTGTTTTAAACAAGAGTTAAACAAAAGAATTTTATCATTAGGAGCAAAACTTATGTTAAGGATACGTTTATCATGTGCAGCCTTTCTTCATTCTTTGTAAATTCTCGAGTTGTCATAAGCCAAGTGTCGGATCTCTTCAAGTTCATGTATCTACACTGACCGTCTTTCCGAGGCAGATTTGATGTCATAGTTGAGATGCTTGATAGCCCAATTAGCCTTGTATTCGAGCTCGACTGGAAGGCGACATGATTTACCATACAGCAAATGGAATGGAGTTGTTCCTAATGGTGTCTTGAAAGCGGTGATGTACGCCCAAAGAGCATCATCCAACTTAGTATACCAATCTTTCCTAGTTATACAAACGGTTTTCTGCAGAATGCTCTTGATCTCTCGATTAGAAACTTCAACCTCACCGCTTGTTTGAGGGTGATATGGCGTAGAAACCTTGTGGTGAACTCCACACTTCTTTAGTAGATTATTAAACGTTTGGTTAATGAAATGAGAACCACCATCACTGATCACGATCCTCAGAATACCAAACCTAGGAAATATGATATGCTTGAACATCTTAACACCACTTTGGCGTCATTGGTCGGACTAGCTATTACTTCAACCCACTTAGATACATAATCCACAACAACAAGTATGTATTGGTTCCCCAAAAGAGATATGGAAAGGTACCATAAAATCGATTACCCAGACATCAAAACACCTCAACCTCGAGAATGAAGTTATGTGGCATCTCATTTCTTCTAATTATGTTACCTTGTCGTTGACAAGACTCACATGTCAAAACAAATGAGTATGTGTCACGAAACATCGTGGGTCACCAGATACTTGATTGAAGAACTTTCACGACAGTCTTGAAGGTGGCGAAGTGACCTGCATATGAAGAACCATGACAATGGAATAATATACCGGGAATCTCATTTTCAGAAGCACATCTTCCGATGATGCCATCAGGGCATTGTTTGTATCGGTATGGAGCATCCCAGTAGTATCGTCTGACATCCCTCTAAAACTTCATCTTCATGTAACCATGAAACTCAGGAGGGTTAACATCTGCAGCGAGATAGTTGGCATAATCGGTAAACCACAGAATGCCTGGAACACGAGGAGGATCAGTAGGCACACGAGCCCTTATGAGTAGAATGTATACCGATAAACTTGTTATTCCCGTAAACTATCATCAAGGGGAACAGAATCGTCAATTCGTAGTCTCGAAAGGTGGTCTGCGACTCCATTATCTACGCCCTCTTTTGTCTTTGATCTCAAGATCAAACTCTTGCAGTAACAGCACCCAACGAAGCAGCCTAGGCTTAGCATCTTTCTTGGAAAGGAGATATTTAAGAGCACCATGATCCGTGTGTACAATAACCTTAGAACCGACAAGATAAGATCTGAATTTCTCAAATGCAAAAACGATAGCCAAAAGTTCTTTTTCTGTAGTTGCATACTTCCCTTGAGCATCATCGAGTGTTCGGCTAGCATAGTATATTACATGCAACTTCTTGTCCTTTTTCTGTCCCAAAACAGCTCCAACTGCATAGTCACTCGCATCACACATAATCTCAAAAGGTAGTTCCCAATCTGGTAGCTGAACTATTGGTGCACTAACTAAAGCTCCTTTCAAGGTTAGAAAGGCTTCCTCACACTCTTTGGTAAACTCAAACTTAACATCCTTGCATAGCAATTGAGTGAGTGGTCTGGCTATCTTTGAGAAATACTTAATAAACCTCCTGTACAAATCGACATGACCGTGAAAAATTCTGATTTCCTTGACTGTGGTTGGCAATTTCAAGCTTGTCATTACTTCAATCTTCGCCTTGTCAACCTTGATTCCTTTCCATGATATTTTTTGACCGAGTACAATTCCTTCTGTAACCATAAAATGACACTTCTCCCAATTTAGCACTATATGATTGTCCTGACAACGTTGGAGAACCCTGCAAAGATTAGAAAAACAACCAGAGAAAGAAGAAACATACAGAGAATAGTCATCCATAAAAACTTCCATAATATCCTCAATCATATTAGTGAAAATCGACATCATGCATCTTCGAAAGGTAGCTGAAGCATTGCATAACCCAAATGGCATTCTGCGATATGCAAATGTACCATAAGGACATGTGAAAGTCGTCTTTTCCTGATCCTCGGGATGAATGAGAATCTGAAAGAAACCTGAATAACCATCTAAAAAGCAATAGTAAGAATGGTTAGCCAATCTCTCAAGGATTTAATCCATAAAGGGCATAGGAAAGTGATCCTTCTTAGTAGAGAAATTAAAAGTCCTGAAATCAATACACATCGTATGACCCGTAACACAGTTCTGGTAGGTATCAATTCATTATTCTCATTCTTGACTAGAGTAATGCCTCCTTTCTTAGGTATGACATTGACATGACTAACCCAATTACTATCGGATATAGGATATATGATCCACACTTCTAACAATTTCATTATCTCTTTCTTGACAACTTCTTTTAGATTTGGATTCAACCTTCTTTGTTTCTCTATAGAACTCTTAGACTGATCGATCAGATGTATCACTCAGGTGATATATCAGGGATATCATCTAATGAATAACCTATAGCCCTACGGTACTTTCAAAGTTCTCTACTAAGCGTTTCCATTTCAGAACCATTCAACTTAGCATTAACGATTACAAGATAGGTAAAATTAGGACCGAGAAACACATAACTTAGCCCTGCTGGGAGAGTCTTAAGTTCGACTATGGGGGCCTTTAACTCACTCCAAGGGTCTGTCAAACATGAAGGTATGGATGGTTTTGGAGGGTCTAAAACTGCATAGGCTATCATCTCATCAATCTGCTTACACGAATCAACCATTCTGGTATAACTTGTTGTTTCACCGTTTGCAAACCCACATTCAGACTCTATCCTTGTAAGCGCCAGGTCAAGAGGGTCCTCAACCAATATCTCTTCATTCAATTCGTCTGCAATTTCTTAAGAAGTGTCAACAGAAAAAGTCATGCCATTCAACATCGGTTTCTTCAGCATCTTGTCTATCTCAAATCTCATCTTTATATCCCCTAGCTGTAGAACTATTCTTCCATTCATCACATCAATCACAGCACCTAATGTTTGGAGAAAAGTTCGACCTAAGATGAGAGGATCCTTAGGTTCTTCGTCTAGCTTCAGCACTACAAAATCTGTTGGTACTAATGTATTCCCAACTTCAACATCAAGATCCTTGAGAATACCCACTGGATATTTCACTGAACGGTCTGCAAAAATAAGAGAGATTTTGGTTTGCTTGAAGTTCGAGAATCTTAACCTCAATGCTACAGAATATGGCATTAGGTTTACACTTGAGCCTAAATCACACAACGAATGCTCAAAACTCACGGAACCTATCCGAACTGAAAGTACAAATCGTCCAGGATCTTCTTCTTTCTTAGGGAACCGATTTTGAAGTCTAGAACTGCAATCTTGCGTGATCATCATCACTCTATCTTCTCCTATGAACTTGTTCATCACTAGGCTTATGACATAGCTCTTAAGTGAAGGTATCATCTGCGAGGCATCAACATAAGGAAACCGAATAGACAGATCTGATAATAACTCCTTACATTTGGCGTTCTCCAAGTCTTTTTTGGATTTCTTCGGTGAGATGGGGTATGATGGTACTAGAACGTAGGATCTCTCAGGTGCTGTTGATTGCTCTGGTGTCGGTGTAGGTGTGGCTGTTTCCTCATAAATCTCTTCAGCTCTATCATCCTCAACATCGACCACTACTCTCTCTTGTCTCGGTTTTTGGAGGTTTGCTTCAAGTTCCCTACCACTTCTCAACATAACAGCATCACAAGCTTGATGATCATCATTCAAAGCCAGAAGGGAGGTTGTGTTTTCCACCTTAGACATAAAACAATCAATCCTGGAACTCAACTCTGAGTACATCACTCTCATCTGATTATTGATTTCGGATGTAGTCCTATATTGACCCTGAATGACCTGCTCCAATAAACCTTTATTCTCGTCATTAGATGAAGGAGTGGGACTTGCTGTAGTCATTTGCTCGGTCGGTGTAAAGTACTTCTGATTGATGGTCCTGAAGATTAGATTTCTTATGTGATGGATAAAGCTTAACAGACTTCCTCTTAAACTCACTTGAATCTATGAACTGATCTAACTTCTCACCTATCCCTGCAATTTCTTCCATCACAGTGGAATATTATTCGTGATCACGTAAATCCCTTATACTCATAGCCAAATTCTCAATCAGTTGAAAAGCGCTCTCACTCGTGTTTGTAGTGAAATCTCCCTTTCTTGAAGCATTGAGTAGGTTCTTCAAACTCCAACTCAATCCGCTATAGAAGGAGTTCAGAACTTGTTCATCGCTGAAACCATGGTGTGGACAATCCCTTCTATATCCTTTCAACCTGTCCTATGCTGCTCCAAAAGATTCATCGTCTCTTTGATGAAAGTTTGAAATCTGGTTCTTCAACTTAGGTGTCTTTTCTTTGGTAAAGAAGTGATCCAGAAACTTGTTTCTAACTTGTTCCCATGAAGTTAACGACCCTGCTGGTAAAGATTGAAGCCATTTGGTCTGCTTTCCTTCCAAAGAAAATTTGAAAAGTTTGCACTTAGCATAGTCATCAGGGATTCCTCTAGGTGTGGTTGTACTGCAGTTTTCCTCAAAGTTCTCGAGATGATCTATAAGGTTTTCAGGAGGGAAACCGTGAAAGGTAAATTGTCTAACCAATTCTATCAAAGGAGGACTCAACTCATGATCAATGCAACCCTTTGATACACAAACAGAAATCACAGACCGACATTGATAGTAGTTGTGAGGTGTTTCTATTTCACCGATGGCCCTTCTTGGCATTTATTCTATCCTAGCATCTCTTTCTTATTTCAGTTCTTCAATCTCTTGCCTTAACTGTTCTAATGTAGCTTCCTGGCTCGTGGAATCAGTTATGCTTTCCTCTCCGTCAGTCATTATAAAAGTAATACCTGGAAAACAAAACAAAGAAATAAAAACAAAAGGTAAACAGAGATGTCTTAGTCTCTGACTCAATAAATAATCAAAAGGTACTGTTATTGGTCCCCTGCAACGGCGCCAAAAACTTGATACTACGAGTTTTAACCCTATATTCTACTGCAAGTGCATAGCAAACGAAATAGTATTTAGGGATCGAATCCACGAAATCATAAGGAAGTCAAGGGTAGGATGAGGAATCTATTCAGGCAAGAGAAGTTCCGTTCTCGACTAAGAAATAACAAGTGACTAACCTACTCTCGCAGGGATAATCACGATGCCTAGATCCTAGAGATCCTAACTCGCGTTGGTTCTACGGTTCTAACCATGCGGTATTAACAGTTCCTAAGTGTCCAGAACCCAACCTAGCATCAACTCTCGTTGGTAGTGAAGGAGTTGCTTACCTAGAAAGGTTCTGATTCTTATTAAACTTCTGGGATAATAAGTAACATGAGATCATAGAGTAGTCGGCTACTCTAATCTAAGCATTAATCATGTTTCTAGGCTGAGATTCCATACGTGAAACATATTTGTTCCTCACCCTTAAATCCCTTAAGATCCTTAGAATACCCTAAAATTGACTATGAACTACTGAGACATGGAAATAGAGAACAAGCAAGCAATTGTAGAGAAATTCATTGAAAACTCTGAATATATGGAATAGAGGTTTAGGAATCTTCTCCAATGATGTAGAGATCTGAATTCTTCTCCTCTAGGTTACAATAAGAGTCTTCCCCTTTTTCTATCTCCAAAATTGTCCTTTAAAAACGTGTTTTTAACCTAATATATAGAGTAAACCGAACTGGTACAAAAATAAGGAAATCTGATTTTCGCTTCGCAGGGTCTTGCATCGACCGATCCACCAACTGCTCGATCGATCAATGGTCTCATTCGATCGGGAAGCTTCCGAATCGTGCAAAGGATCGTGCACAACTTCTTCTTAAATAGCTCGATCAATTTCTGAGTGCGAGGTCGTGCAGTGGACCGTGCCCTTGACATATACGGATGGAGGTCGATCATGTCAGGCATGAGAGGTTAGTCAATGGATCGAGCGCAGTTTCCGTATCTAAAGTTCCTATCGATCAATCTTGGTGTTGATCGATCGATCATTTAGCTCATAGTGGAAAAATCCAAAGTCAATCTCCACTCTTGCTCAGCATGTGGAATCCAAAGTATCCTTGTGTTTTGTACATGAAAATAGTCTAAGAACACGACAAAGACTAAAGAAAACATATGAATTAGTAAGCTATAAGTCGGTATAAACGAGGTGTATCAGTACCATAAGCTGAGCTTTACCCTCCGAGATCATGGGTTCAAGAAATCCAAAGCCGATCATACGCTTTTTACCCTCACAAGTTCCCAAAGTATTGTGGTGGTATTGATCTATGTCGATGAATTTATCATCTCTGGAGATGATATGGAAGGCATCAAGGCCACTAAAATCTACCTTAAATCTGTTTTTGATATTAAGGATCTTGGGGAATTAAGGTATTTTCTAGGGATTGAAATTTGTCGATCTTCGGAAGGCTTATTTCTCTCTCAAAGGAAATACATGCTTGATTTGCTTAATGAGACAGGTATGACCGAATGCAAACTGGCCAAAACACCTCTTGAGGAAAGCTACAAGGTCAACCGAAAGAGGGAGAAGGATGATGAAGCATTTTCGGATGCTCAACTTTATCGGCGACTTGTCGGTAAGTTAATATCCCTTATTATATCTCGGCCGGACTTGTGTTTTGCAGTGAATCAAGTTAGCAAATACATGCAAGCCCCGACAAAGTATCATTGGACAATGGTGGAACGAATCCTCAAATATATCAAAGGCAGTTCGGACCAAGGAATTTGTATGGAATGAAAGCTCGGACATTGTGGGGTATTGTGATGTGGATTGGGCTGGAGATCGGAACGATAGGAAGTCTACCACATGGTATTGTACATTTGTTGGAGGCAACCTACTCACTTGGAAGAAAAAGAAGCAAAAGGTGATGACATGCTCTAGTGCCGAGGCGGAGTATAGGGCTATGAGAAGGCTGACCGATGAATTGGTGTGATTAAGATCTCTCCTTAAGGACCTAGGCCAAGAAGCAAAGGAACCAACTCCGATGCATTGTGACAACCAAGGTGCAATTCATATAGCATCTAATCCGGTTTTTCATGAAAAAACAAAGCATGTGGAAGTGGATTGTCACAAGGTTCGAGAACGCATGGAAGACGCAGTTGTTCTTCCATATTACACACCAAGTGAAGATCAATTGGCGGATATCTTCACCAAAGCCACAAGTACCAAGGTTTTCAATCACATATATGGTAAACTTGGTCTTGTGAGCTTGGATCGCCCTTGCCTTCATGTCCCATAACTTGAGTACCGCATACTCTTTTTCCCTCGGCTAAGATTTTATCTCAAGTGGTTTTCCTTATCAATGTGTGGTGTTCGGGTTTTTAAGCTTAGCTTGAGGGGGAGTATAAGTCAACTCTATCTTGACCAAGAAATTTTACTCTTTTTAAATATTTTGTAAAATATTTTAATTTTAATATTTATTTTATTCAAATGATTTTAATTTAATATTTATTTTATTCAAATTTTTTAAAAAATTTTATTTATACAATTTCTTTTTAATTATTTTTTATTAAAAAAAACATCACAGACTCGTCGCAGCAGACGGACTCGCAACAACGTCGCAGACTACAGACATCGCAGGATCATCGGAACATGTGGCCTCGCAGACGTTGAAGTCGCAGTTACGTCGCTGCACTTGATTTCGCAAACCCCTCGCTAACGCTGAATCGCAAAGCTGTCGCAGTTTGTAATGTCGCATAAACATCGCAGGATATGAAGTCGCAAAAATGTCGCAGGGTTCGAAGTCGCAAAGGTAACGCAAAACCTGCTTTGCTTTTGCGGCGCCTCTTTTAGCAATGGCTTTACGATATCGGTGTACGTTGCAGGATTTGCAACACCTCTACGACGTTTTCGGCTGGCAACTAATGAATACTGACGTTTTAATTGACATCGCAAGGCTGCCTCAACTGCCTATTTGCAAAATCATCTTTCATCGCAATTGTTCTGTCTTCTTGTAGTGACTACTGAGAATTTTTCAAATTATTGTTTCTGAATTTGCTTATAACCATATAGAGACTTAAGAAATTTATAAACTTTAAATTCTTGACCTTCTAAAATAAGACCCTTATGTTGCTCCATATAATTTTCCTCATTGAAATCACCATTTAAAAATGTTTTTCCACATGTATATGATGAATGATTAAATTTTGAGCAGGTGGGAAGGCAATTAGTAATCTACTTGATGCAATTCTAGTCACATGAGCAAAAATACCACAGAAATCAAACTTCCTGTTTTTTAGTGAACTCCTGAGCCACAAGACAAGCCTTTAACTTATTCAAAGACCTATCAACTTTTAGTTATTTTTTTTTGCTTTAGAATCTGCTTGGACCTAATTGCTCCGATGGTTAAATCAACAATTTCCCAATTGTGATTAGTCATGATAGAGTTTTATTCATCATTTACAACTTCCTTCTAGAACACATTGCGTCTTCATAATTTCACTAAACGTTTTTGGATATTCTTCCATTAAGAATGTTAGTACAAACTTTGCACTAATTTCATCAATTTCAGCAAAAAAGTTAGTTATAAAATAAAGTTTAAAATCAACAATTGTTCTTACTCTTCTACTCCTCCCTAGATCGTCACACACAGGATCAAGAGGTCTTTTCTGCACATAATAGCTAGAATAACTTTCATAAACACATCTCAAAAGAGGAAATGTCTGCTAAAAATATTCAACATTGCTAGTTTCAACAACATTGTCAAATATCAATGTTCCAGACTTAAAGTTAATACAACGATATGCATCACTATGCATTGCAAGGCCAATAAACATTGCATCGATAGTTTTAGTCCAAATAAAATTTCTTATTTTCATGTAAAGCAACCTTAACCACTTAACCCCGTACCCTTAGATAACTTAGAATAGGTGCATGACCATTCCATAACTCATAAGGCATTGAGTTAATCCCTTTACGAGGAACTTTATTCAAAATATAACAAGCCGATAATACAGCTTTCCCCCATAATTAATCAGGAGATATTGACCTAATCAACATTGCATTCATCATACTTTTAATATCTTATTTTTTCTCTAAGCAATTCCATTTTGCTGTGGAGAATAAGGAGTTGTACGTTGATGAACAATACCTTCTTTCAAGCAAAATGTATTTAACAAACCAGATTCATATTCACCTCCTTTATCAGATCTTAAACGCTTTATATATTTTTCTAGTTGATTTTCTACTTCAGACTTATAAGCTAAGAAAGCATCATACACCTCATCTTTTAAACTCAACACATACACATGAGCATATCTATAAAAGTGATATAATAATGTTTACCTCCTCTACCTACACAACTTTTGAAGTCAGCAATATCTGAATGAATGAGTTCCATCGCAATAGAAGAGTGTGTAACCATCTGAGAAAAAGCTTTACAAGAGCGCTTTGCTTCTACACGAATTTCACACTTGGTTATATTCTTCTTATTCAAATCATTATGAATATAATATTAGCACTTTTAAATCTTCTTATAAATCTTTCATTTAAATAGCCTAAATGACCATGCCAAGTTTCAAGAGAACAAACGATATAAGCAGAAGCATTAGACTTTTCCTCATTAATGGTTTAAAAAATGAACAGGTTTCCACTACAAAAGTTTTTTCCTATATAGTCCTCTTGCTTAGTTATTACAAGCTTTCCAGCATCAAGAGTTTCCTTAAAATATGCTATCATCAATAGTGCACTAGAGATTAAGTTCCTATGCATGGTTGGAACAAACAATACTCTAGTTAATTTCAGAACTCTACAGAGGATAACTTTAGTTCAACTTCACCAATACCCCCAACTTTAACAGCACTAGAATCACCCAAAAATACATTTTCACAAGATGACTCATCTAAATTCTTAAAGCAATCTTTTTGGTTGCAAATGTGACGAGTAGATCTATAATCGATTATCAATTTTACTACGTCACCAACATTGTTTACCTCCGTTGTCAGAAACACCAGTTCTTTAGTTACATGTGCTTTGTTTTTCTTTCTAGGCTTTGGAGGAATCTTGCAGTCTTGCTTTTTATGTCCCACTTTGTGATAGTTCCAACATTTGTTCCAACATTTGATTCTTTTCTTGAATTATACAGAAAATTTAGAACCGTGATTCTTCTGGAACTTCTTTGAAGTTTTGTTCCTGTTTCTTGCACCACCAACACTTTCCAGGACATTAGTTATTAAACGAAGTGCGGAAGAACTACCTATTTATTGTTGATTGGCTTCTTCAATCATTACATCAACTATGAGCTCATCAAGGGACATATTCTTCTTGTGTTACAGTTTCGAGAGATAAGCATTGCATGACTTTAGAGTTTATCCACAAGAACAAGTGCAGCCAATTGATAATCAATAGAAATTCTCATGTATCTTTGAAACTATTCCTTTATACTCATGAAGCTGCTCCAAAATTGATTCTTTTTCTTTCATAACAAAGGAGGACCAACGTGTAGTGATGCATTGTTTTTACCCTCATCTTCTCCACCATACTGATGAGCTGATAATTGCTTGAAACCCTATGTCCTATCCTAACAACGAAACTAGGTTCTCATGGGTGATGATCAAGGCATGTAAAAAGGACAATCATCAATCAACCCATCTCAACTGATTATTAGATATTTCAGCTAACAATGAAAAAATTATTAAATTGAAGAGTCCGCAACCGATTGTCTTACTTATTGAAGCTCTAAAAACTAAGAAACAGCAATGAAAAAGCAATTACAATGAGCCTTACAAAAGAAGCTATAATCAACAATTAGAGGCACATTCAGAATTATGAACCGATTTGACTTTGAAACACAGATAAAGTAGAAATCGAACGACAAACCATAGTATAACTAAAAAACACTAAGATAAAAAGATATGAGAACTCACAACAAGGATCTATGATATTAACAATTTTTCATGACAGAAAAATATACGTAAATACATAAAAGAACAAACACATTACATTCTTATTCTCAAATACCATTTTTTTTTGTTTTGAGTTTTTTCTTAATGACATCAATTATGAATAACATATCAATTAATGTCCTAATAATACAACTCTCTGAAATTGGTTCTCTAACCGATTTCTCTAGTGGGATAGCCATTTCTCGTCTAGTATCGATCGATTCTTATAATGATGATGGTCGGTTACTTTATCATTGATCCTTGTTATGAGTTTTCAGATCTTTTTCCCTTAGTTTTTTTTAGTTATACGGTGGTTTCTGGTACGAATTCTACTTTATCTTTGTTTCAAACTCAAATCAGGTCATAGTTTTATATGTTTCTCTGATTGATGATTATACCTTATTTTCATAGGCTCATGTCGATTGCTTTTTCATTGATGTTTTGTAGTTTTTAGAGATTCAATAAGTTAGCCACTCGGTTGCGGACTATTCAATGCGATCAATATATTTTTTTCATGTCTTCTGCTTCACATAAAACGTACATCTATATTTTGCATTTTTTGGATGTTTTGTGTGTTTGTTACAAGCATACGTTTGTACGTTTTCAAAATTTAAGCAAGTACATATCTAGTATTTTGTTATTGTTTTAGTATTAGCATACAATCACTTCAATGATTAATTCACAATAGAAAATTTAATTTCATGATGATTCATATGGTATTAGTAATTTATCTAATTGGTTAGTTGAAGTTGTTTATAGCTACCAAAACGTCTTTTTAAAGTAGAAAATGAGCCACAAGTATCACAGGTAAATAATAGTTGTAGGATGTCGCTAGTAAGTAGAATAAAAGATGTTTTATCTTTAGAATACAATGAACTGAAGAGAAATCCAACTTTCAAGCACATTTGGGAATGTATGAAAAATCTCTTAGATATTCAGCTTGATTAATTCATAGCATCATTTGCATGCAATTAGTTACACGAAAAAAATATGAGCTATAGTTTGTGTTTGGAGGGAGACCTCTACGATTCTCTTTACAAGAATTTCACGTAGTTACATGACTTAAGTCAATAGATAATGGGATATGTGATATAGAAAAATGCGAAGATGATCTCAGATTCTGCTTAAGAAGAAAGGAAAGATAAGCCTCAAGAAGTTGATGCAGGATATATAGGTGGAGTTAACAAATGGAGTCATGTTGACTGAATTAGGTTGGTGTATCTATGTGCATAGCAGGGTTTGTAATGGCGAAGGATGAGAAAAAAAAATTCCCCACACATACATCAAGTTGGTAATGGATTTGGACAAGCTTCACTCTAACCCATGGAGTTTTGTATTCTTCAATATATTTTTGTAAAGTCCATCATCAAAACGAGAGATCATTAAAAAAAAACTAACAGCAATGTTTTGCATGGATTCTCTTTTGCTTTTCAAATTTGGATTATGAAACTATTTCGGAGATAGAAAAATTGTTGGGGAAAAAATCAATGAGGTCCTCGATATTCTAATTGGAAAGGTGCTGCAAAAGTATCATATGACGACATCATACTAGTAGAAAACTCATACAGCTTATGTGTGAGTTCTTATTTATTAATTTGTGTATCTATTTGCATTTTAATTTTTGTTGTAAGTGATGCTAACAGTTTGCCTATAAATTTTTTGTAGGATGTTATTTATCTATACATATGTTATAGTGAGTTTTGAATATGCTGTTTTTTATGGCCTGATGAGATAAGAGACGATAAAGTTGGTAATATCTGAAAAAGCAGAGAATTCAACTAATTGCAAATAACAATCGACTAGATCACTTTGAAATACGATTTATTAAGCAATACTCTTTTCTTACAAAAGAACTATTCTTGTTGAAATTATTCTACTCGAGAAACCAACCTAAATCTATTTCAAAAACCCTAATCGATAACCTAGGCTCAATTCACTAATCTTTCTAAAACTTCTCCCTAAGTTCTTAGAGAATTAGATTTACAATTAACCTCTCTATTTATAGGCACAAGAGACAAACCCTCTTGCATTAAAATCTCTCCAACGATTTCCTTATCACAAAAAGATATTTTCCTTTTTCTTCTCTTGATAAGATCTTCCAAATATTACAAAGAAGATATTTTTCTTTTTCTTCTCTTGATAAGAGTCTTCCATATATCACAAAGAAGATATTTTCCTTTTTCTTCTCTTGATAAGATCTTCCAAATATTCTCTAACAAACTCATCCTCTCTCACACATCTTCAATCTCCCCCATTTTGGCTTGATGTGCATCTCCAGCAATCACGTTCATGTTCTCCATTTCTAACATTCAGGTTCTTGTTCTCTAATCACGTTCTTGTTCTAAATCAACTTCCTGATCTGAATCAGCTTCCTGATATGCACATTCTTCTTGCTACAATGCTCCCCCTTGACTGTCTCTCCCCCATAATCAGATATCTTGATCCCTCTAGAGTCAAACTCTCATAGACATCTTGATCCATCTAGAGTCAAGCTCTCATCTCCCCCTACTTGAGTGCACATTGAGACAAAAACAAACAAGTGTCTGTCTAATCGCTATGATTGACCAATTAGTGTACTAAGATACATAAGCACAATCGAGAATCAGAGTAACCATATGCCAATTCTATCACAACTGAGTTTAAAGATAATTTCGTTTTTCAACAGACATTTGATCATCTAGCAGACTCCTGAGTGACCCAGCATTACAATCAACCATGTGAACAATTCCATTTAGCTTTTCATAAAATCAGTTTAAGATACGAAAATACCTTTTGCTGAGATTGATCATCCACAGATAACCCATATTCCTTGAAGCACAACACAGACTCTACTCTTTGAGACGTACGATCAGGATCAAGATTTTGGTGGCTAGACTTTCACACTGTCATGCCTTTATCACAAGCATTGAGAATATCAAACGGATCAGGCAGCTGAAATTTCCTTTGGAGAGTCATATATTGTAACATATTCATACTTAGATGATGTAGGTATCCTTCTTGATCACATGAATGTTGCAACATCACAAGTATGGTATAATTTTGTTACAAGTTAATGTACCCTTCTTGATCATGTGTTTTGGCAGATCATCACAAGTACGATACTTCCATCATCTGCATAAAACTAAATCAAAGATATCACTTGACTTCTCAACTCTTTGACCTCCTTCTCGTAATATTTAATATTTCAGTTCAGAGATCAGCTTGTAACAGCATGACAAGCAGCTGTTTTCACTTAATCGATCAAAACTGATATATGTCTGCCTTTTTCAACTGCGTGCCATCCTTTTCCAGAAACAAGCTCCTGTCTCAAATCAGCTCAACAAAACCTCAAAACATCGTTTATTACTCACAAATCCCAATTGCAGTTCTCAGCTCCACAAAACGATTAAAAGATAGAGGTTTAGTAAACAAATCAGCCAATTGATATTCACTGTTCACATGATCAATTATAACCAGTTTCTCCTCAACAAGTTCACGAATAAAGTGATGACGAGTGTCAATATGTTTAGTTCGAGAATGTTGTCAGGATTCTTAGCAATGTTAATGGCACTTTGATTATCCCAATAAACAAGCAAGGGTTCAGAAACTGTACCGTAATCAACATACATCTGCTTCATCCAGAGAAGTTGTGTGCAGCAGTTTCCCAATGCAATGTATTCTGGTTCTGCTGTTGATAAAGAAACACAGTTCTGTTTGTTGCTGAACCAGGCAATCAGGTTGTTTCCCATGATGAAACATCCACCACTTGTGCTTTTTCGATCATCAACACATCCGGCCCAATCTGCGTCGCAGTACCCTATTAAGCTTGTCGTCGTATCCTTCGTGTAGAAAATCCCATGACTTTGTGTTCCACTCACATACTTCAGAATACACGTAGCTGCTTGGAGATGTCTTTCTTTATGATCAGCCTGAAATCTTGCACAAACTCCTACCGGAAAACAGAGATCTGGACGACTTGCTGTTAGGTACAGTAACCCTCTGATCAGACTTCTGTATGATGTAGCATCTATAGATTTCCCTGATTCATCTCTTGAGAGCTTTTCATTTGACCCCATAGGTGTCTTTGCTACCTTGCTGTTCTCCATTCCAAACTTCTGAATGAAATTCTTTGCATATGTGCTTTGATTCACAAAGATCCCATCAGACGTCTGTTTTACTTGCAATCCTAAGAAGTAAGTTAGTTCACCATTCATACTCAATTCAAATTCTTGAGTCATGACTTTGACAAACTTATCAACCATCGTTTGATTGGTAGATCCAAACACTAGATCATCAACATAGATCTGCACCACCATGAATCCTTCAATATTGTTTAGAGTAAACAATGTCTTGTCCACACTTCCACGTGTATACCCATGCTCAATCAGAAACGTGGCTAACCGATCATACCACGCCCTTGGTGCCTGTTTGAGTCCATACAACGCCTTGTTTAGCTTGAAAACATAATCAGGATGCTTTGGATCTTCAAACCCTTTGGGTTGTTCAACATACACTTCTTCTTGAAGAAATCCATTCAGAAAAGCACTCTTAACATCCATCTGATACAGTTTGAAACCCATCTTGCAAGCCATTCCAAACAGAAACCTGATAGACTCCAAACGAGCAACTGGTGCAAATGTCTCTTCAAAATCAACACCTTCAACTTGTGAGTAACCTTGAGCAACCAACCGTGACTTGTTCCTTACAACATTCCCATCCTTGTCAATCTTGTTTTTGAAGATCCATTTGGTGCCAACAACATTGACATCTTTATGACGACAAACAAGAATCCACACATTGAAAAGTTTGACAGCTCCTCCTGCATAGAAGCAATCCAAAATTCATCCAACAGTGCTTCTTTGTATGTCTTGGGTTCAATCTTTGACACAAAACAAGCATACTTGATCGATTCAGCAGCTTCTTGCTTATGTGCCATGAAAGCCATGAACGCTGCATTCCCAGCAAGCTGTTTGAAATAAATATGTTTTCCTCGTGTAACTCTATCCCCCTGAATCTCTCCTATAATATCTTTAAAGGAGTGATTCTGATGCACTTGAGGAGGAACATCAACCTGTTCTGTAGATCGAACACCTGAACTAGACTCTACAGACTGTTGAGGCTCACCATTTTCATCAAGTTGCTGAAGTGTTAGCCGAAACGTGGAAGCATCATCAAAGACCACGTTCACCGTCTCTTGAACTGTCAAAGTTCGACGATTATACACTCTAAAGGCTGTACTTGAACCTGAGTAACCAAGAAACATGCCTTCATCACTCCGAGAATCAAACTTCCCAAGATGATCCTTATAATTCAGAATGTAGCACATGCAGACAAACACGTGAAAGTAATGTACTGTCGGAGTTTTACCCTTCCACAACTCATAGGACGTCTTTGTAGTTCCTTTTCGCATATAGACACGATTGATGATGTAGCATGCGGTGTTAACAGCCTCTGCCCAGAAGTTTTTAGGTGCATTACTTCCATGCAACATTGCTTTTGCCATCTCCTACAATATTTTGTTCTTGCGTTCAACAACACCATTCTGTTGTGGTGTTCATGGTGCTGAAAACTGATGATCAATACCTTGTTCTGAACAAAAACATTTGAATAGATCATTCTCAAACTCACCACCATGATCACTTCGAATGAACTTGATGCCTTGACGTTCATTTTTAAGCTGAAGTGCCAAGATCCTGAAGCTATCAAAAGAATCACTTTTCTCATGAAGAAAACGCACCCATGTGTATCTGCTGAAATCATCAACCAAAACAAGAATGTACTTTTTCCCAGCAATACTTTCAACTTGAATAGTGCCCATCAGATCCATATGAACAAGTTCCAACAGACTCTTGGACCTAACATCCGGAACAGAGTTATGTTGAGTTTTAACCTACTTTCCCATGCTACAAGGACCACATACAAACTGCTGATCTGTCTCAAGCTTTGGCAACCCTCTGATAATCTCTTTGTTAGATAACTGCGTCATAGTCCTAAAATTCATGTGACCAAGACGTTGATGCCAAATCTGAGCTTCAGTTTCTGATTTTGCAACCATGCAATATGAACAAGGAACCCACATGTAGCAATCATTTCCTGTACGAACCCCCTCTAAATGAATAGCTCCTTTCTCATCAACAGCTCGACATTCAGTTCTTGTAAAAGTAACATCAAGTCTTGTATCACACAGCTGGCTGATGCTAATTAGATTTGCTTTTAGTCCATCAACAAGGAAAATATTTTGAAGTTTAGGTTCTGTTGAACTTCCCATAGTCCCTTTGCCACGAATTTTTCCTTTAGCACCATCACAAAAAGTCACCTTTCCAGCAGTAACCATCTTAAGATCTTGTAGAGAACCTTGTTCTCCTATCATATGTCTTGAGCAACCACTATCAAAGTACCACTTGCTCATTGAGTTACAATTATCACTTCTCTCAGCTGTGAATGCTACTCTGCAGAACAAATCCATTTGCTTAACCCAAATCTGGTTTCTGTTTTTACCATTGAAGGTAAACTTTCGTTGTCTCCAAATTCGCTGAACCCTAGATTGCAACTTATAACACTAATATCTCATATGCCCTTCTTTGCCACAATACCAACACTTTACTGGATGACCCCAATGCGATCCATAATACTGACTCTTCTAAGATTTCCACCCTAGACCAGCTCGTTGATGTTGATGTTGATGTTGATGTTGTACTCCACCTTTTTGCTGCAAGGGTTTGAATTGATCTATATTCTCTGATGAACCAGTAGCCTTGATAAAATTCATCTTTGCGGATTCCTTCCCCTTATAACCCAAACCAGAACTATCATTAGATGTCCTTCCAACAGTCAATAGATAGTCTAAATCCTTTGTTCCTTTAGACAACAATTTTATCTGCTTCATCTGCTCAAACAATCTACTTTCCAGCTCTGCATTCTTAGTTTTGACATCTTTGAGTTCATTCTCAGCTTGTTGTAGCTTTTCAACAGCAACTCGTTTGTCCATCATCAAACGTTTATTTTCGTCTTGTTTTTTAACCCAATATGTCACCAACATGCTTATCTTATCTTCTGTAGTCATATCAAAATCGTCATCAGACTCTGAATCGTCTGTATCAGTTCCTTGGTGTTCAGCAGAAATCTGATTCTCACCAGCCTTTTGACCTTCAGGAATAAGGTCTGCGTTTTCTACTTCTTCCTTGTTGTCTTCCATTTCCACAATGCCAAAAATGAGCTACAAAGTGGTTCAGAATGTTATCATCCTCGTCACTGTCACTATCAGTATCACTCAGAGTTGTGATTGCTGATTTTCCACTTAATTTAGACACGCATTCATTCTTGGTATGTCCATATCCCTTACACTCATAACATTGTATAGCCATCTTCCTCTTGGCTGATGGACATGCAGATTTAAAGTGTCCATAACCTTGACATTCAAGACACTGTTTATCAGCTCTGTAGTTGTCTCTATTAGTTGTTGGCTTAGCAGACGCCTGATATTACTTCATTTTCTCTCTTTCAGCTTTCCGAAGGAACTTTTTCACAAATAATCCAACTTGATCTTTGAGATTTTCAACTGACTCCCTGTTGTGAGCTGTTTTTTCAGATACAAGAGCAATACTCTTTCCTTTAGTGGTCTCTTCCTTTGCTGTGATCTGAAGCTCATACGCTTGCATCATACCAACAACCTGATCATATCTCATTGTGTCAGAGTTCTGTGACACTTCTAGAGCTGATCGATGACCATGAAACTTAGTTGGAAGACATCTTAAGAACTTTTTAACCAACTTCTTGTCTTTGTACGTTTTGGCCAAGATCAGTGCTTCGTGTGCTACAGCTGACAGCTTACTGCTAAATTCTTCAACCGTCTCATCTTCACCCATTGTCAGATTCTCAAACCGTGAGGCCAAGATGTCAATCCCAGTTCTTTTCACACTGCTAGTACCCTCAAAGCCTACTTCAAGAATATCCCATGCCTCTTTTGCACGTTTACTGCCTTGTACTCTTTTGAACTAATTGATGTGCAGAGAGCTGAAAATGGCTGACAAGGCTTTGGAATTCCATTTAGCATACAATTTCTCCTCTTCAGTCCAATGTTTTCTGGGCTTTGGGACAGTATCACCATCTGCATCTTTGACAACAGGATGTTCCCAACCTTCTTCAACCGCAAGCCACACATCAGAATCAATACCCTGTATATGTTGAGCCATCTGAACTTTCCAGTGTCCATAGTTGTCTGGATCCAACTTAAGTGTTTTTGCAACGACAACTAACTGTTGCTGTGAATTCTCCATCTCGCTCTCAGGATCTAACACCTGCAAACAATAACAAACGTTATGCGGCGACCCGCTCTGATACCAATTGAAAAAGCAGAGAATTCAACTAATTGCAAACAACAATCGACTAGATCACTTTGAAATACGATTTATTAAGCAATATTCTTTTCTTACAAAAGAACTATTCTTGTTGTAATTATTCGACTCGAGAAACCAACCTAAATCTATTTCAAAAACCCTAATCGATAACCTAGGCTCAATTCACTAATCTCTAAAACTTCTCCCTAAGTTCTTAGAGAATTAGGTTTACAATTAACCTCTCTATTTATAGGCACAAGAGACAAACTCTCTTGCCCTAAAATCTCTCCAACGATTTCCTTATCACAAAGAAGATATTTTCTTTTTTCTCTTTTGATAAAATCTTCCCAATATTACAAAGAAGATATTTTCCTTTTTCTTCTCTTGATAAGATCTTCCATATATCACAAAGATATTTTCCTTTTTAAGATCTTCCAAATATTCTCTAACAAACTCATCATCTCTCACACATCTTCAATATCGATACTTTAATAAGAACATGGTATGATTTTGGTGAACATACTTGGGGGTTTGTGGAACCTATTGAAAATAACATAAATTCAGTTGATGATGAAATCAAAGAAGTAGGAAATAAAAATATTGAAGATGAGAATGTTGATTCAAATCACAATGTTGAACAAATCTTAATTTATGGTTTAAGGAGGTGTAAAAAGAAACTCCCAGATCACACTGCAGAGAAACGCAAAAAAGAAAATTGCTACGTAAGCAATCTGCTTTAAATCAAGGATTTATCGAAGAAGACATTAAAGTTTTTATTCAAATTAAAATTATTTTTCTCGTTCTAAGAGTAAGATGATGAACGATTGGGAAAATTAGAGAACAAAGTCTCAAAATTAAAAAAACTATGTAGCTAGAATGACAAAGAATGCAGGGACATCCATCGATTCACAACCATTAGTGATAAGAGTAAATCTAAGGTAACTACAAACAGAATTTCTTATGTTTGATCAAGTTTCTATGTTATTTTAATGAATGCATGTTGTTATATAATGTTTATCTATCATTATTTATCATATTTATAATAAGGTTATAAAAATAAGATTGGTGAGTGATTGACAAAACTGGAGAGCGAGGTATCAGGACTAAAAGATCATATAGTTGGAACGACAAATAATATAGGGCCATCGATAAATTCGCAGCCATCTAATATCAGTGGTCATTATCAGATTAGGTATATAATTGTGGTTTGGTTTACTTCACTTAATTGTAAATAGTGAACTGGTTTGTTGCGGGTTTAGTTACAACAATTATACATACATATGGGTCAATTTAGGAGATCTACAATTTAAGAAAAATGTAATCTACTGTATACATGTGTAATCTCCTATATACAAATTTTCTAATGAAACTTGATCTTCTCAAAATACCCTTATATTCTAATTAATTTTATAATAAAAATAAAAATAAACAAAGATAAACTCTTATCTATCTCCTCTCTCTTTTCTCTCATGTACAAAACACGATTTGAACGAGAAAACAAACTCGGTCTTCAAGATTGTTTCCGATGTACACCACCGCCGCAAGGCAGTCCACTGTTGTCGTGTGTCATTCTCTGCAGCTTCATTCTTGCTTTGCATCTCTGCATTGGCCTTAAGAAGGTTATTTGCCAAAACAATTTGTGAGCTTGAAATAAATAATTTTGCTATGATTATTTGGTAAAATCTGGCGCGAATAGGACTTGAAATTGGTAACAATTGGAATGTATGGGCTGAAACATAGTGCATTGTAGATTAGAACTACCTAAACATTCTAAGTTGAGTTGAGATGTGTTGATATTCGCGATTGTTAAACTAGTAAAACTCAATCAGTTATACATTATTGAATCAATTATACTTTATTGAATCAGTTATACATGACTGAATCAGTTTTACGTTAATGAATAAGTTTTACGTTACTGAATCAGTTTTAATATCCTTTTTTTGCAGGAACATTTTCATAGCTTCATTCTTCCGTAATCTCATTCTCTGCAGCTTCATTCTTGTTTTGCATCTCTGCATTGGTCTTAAGAAGGTTTTTTGGTAAAATAGTTTTTGTGCATAAAATTGAAAATTTTGCTATCTTGCTATTTTGTCATGAAATTGGTATCAATTGGAATGTATAGACTGAGACATAGTGCATTGTAGATTAGAACTGTGTAGACGATCCAATATGGATTCAGATGAGTTAAACTAGTAAAGCTCTATTATTTTTGTGTAGCCGAGATAGTATTGATTTTTGTATTTTAGGAACGTTGTTGCACCTTCATTCTTGCTTTGCATATTCCCTTTAGACTTGAGAAATGATTTTGATAAAATAGTTTTTGAGATTGAAATTGAAAATTTTGCTATCTTGGTATGATTATTTGGTAGACTCTAGCTCGAGTAGGAATGTATAAGCTAAAACATCGTGCATTGTAGCTTTGAACTGCCTAGACAATGCAATCTGAGTTGAAATGAGTAGATTTTGTGATAGTTAAACTAGTAATATTCCATTTTTTTTACATAATTGAATCAGTTTTCTGTTTGTTTTAGCAGGATATAATGATCGACAAATTCGTGATATGGTTTAAATGCAACGCCCGCATTAGTTGTATATTGATTAAGCATGCAGTAGAGGATATCACATTGTCGGTGATGGAAGATTTTCTATAAGAGAGGCTTGATTAAGATAAAAATAAGGTTAAATTGTAAATTTCCCGACCTTCGATCTGAGATGAATGGTAAATCTCGTCATATAAGAAGACGAGATAAAACCATTAGACACATGATCTCAAGTGGGGTTATCACAATCGACTTCATAAGGTCAGCTGATAATCTAGTCGATCCTTTTACTAAAGGACTCTCTCGAGATCCAGTAGTAAAATCATCAAGAGGAATGGTTTTAAATCCTATGAGCTAAGAAGATATTTGCTGGAAACCCTACCTACATGATTGGAGATCCCAAGAAATAAGTTCAAAGGGACAAGTAAATTAAATAATATCTTCAGAACGCACTGTGAGCATTCAGACTCTACCCAGTCCCTAAGATGATGAATGATTAAATTTTGAGCAGGTGGGAAGGCAATTACTACTTACTCAGACACAACACATTTTTGTCTACACTCTCGAAAGTACATCAGTCTATCTAGTCTATAGAATAATTCTAGTAAGTCGAGTCTATCGAGTTCGTTAAGTCATAAGTTTAGAGAGTCATTTTTATTCATGTGGGAGATTGTTGGACCAATAATTTTAAGGTTTAATACTTTGGTAATATAACCCATATATAAGACTTAAATTAGTTGGTAAAGAGTGAATGAGAAATATGATGAATTGGAGAAAGTAGGTTTGGGTCCAAAAATAATAAGTTTAGGCTTTATAAAGCCAAATTAAGTTAAGTCTTAATTGGTTAAGAACTTAAATCTTATTAGATAAGATTAAGTTCCTAACTACCCTAAACTTGAGGGATCACGTGGTAGACGATGTTGAAGACGTTGACGTCTTCTTCTCTCATGTTGGCTCCCTATACTTACATGCTTGACTAGTTCTCACGTTTGATATTTTTTCTATCCAAGTCTTCCTAGTCTTTAAAACATAGTCGAAGAATCATTCTTTGTAGAACATTTTTGAGAAGGAAAAAAATTCACTACAACAATTTCTCTAGTATGTCAAGTTTGAGAGTGTAGAGTAGACATTAGAGTTCGCAGATTCCATGGATTGGTGTGCCATCAACTGTGTCATCACACAGTTCTATCGTGGGACTCAAAAACGCAATCAACCAAGTACACCATATGCGTTTATTGAGTTAAGGTAACGAGACTTGTCTCAGCTCTGTAAATTGTTACATTTTGCTGATTGAAATCGTTTATAGGATTAGTTTTGGCTCTTCTTATAATCGATTTTTTGCTTCATGTTTTGCTTTAACCTTCATTCGAGTTTACAGGTTCTACAAATAGCAGGCATCTATGTCACGTCTTTGATACATACGCTGATGCATCCGGTCAATTGATCAACTTCGCCAAATCTAACATTACTTTTGGTAGTAACGTTTTTGAATATACCTGATCAGGAATTAAGACCTGCTTAGAAATCCAGAATATGGAAGGTGGTGCTAAATACTTGGGATTGCCATAACAGTTTGGTCGGAACAAACGAGCTTTACTCTCGTATGTCAAAGATAAGGTTCACCAAAAGATAAATGGTTTGCAGACTCGGTACCTCTCTATTGTAGGTAAAGAAACACTGATAAAAGTTGTGGCCTATGTTATGCCTATCTATTCAATGAATTGCTTTCAGTTACTTTCTACACTCTATTCAAAAATTGATCGTATTAGCTCATTTTTGGTGGGAACCTTGGGGCATCAAAAAAAAGATGTCATGAATATCATAGAGAAAGTTAGCAGTTGCAAAGAAACAAGGTGGTCTCGGTTTTTGGGATCTTCACTTATTTAATCAGGTGTTATTAGAGAATCATGTGTGGAAATTGATGGGACGATCTCACTCACTACTATATAGGCTACTACATGCCAAGTATTTTCCGTGCACAAATGTGTTAAATACACCTCGTCGGCAGAGCTTTTCTTTTGGTTAGAAATCACTTTAATATGGTTGTGAGTTGCTCCACCGAGGTCTCCATTTCGGGTTGGTGATGGGTAGAACATTTGTATTGGTTTGGACAATTGGATACCGTTTAAACCTCCTCGTCCAGCGTGGTTGGTATGACCTTATGATCTTTTTGTGCATGTCAATGTGTTATAAAATTATGTTATAAAACACTGGAATAACGATTTATTTTGCCAAGTTATCGACATCATTGACCATGATACTATACCTAGGCTCTCTCTCTCTCGTAACCTTCAATTGGCGATAACTATTTATGGGAATATATTGTGACCGGTGGTGACTATACTATTAAATCTGGTAACCATTTAGTTGTAGATATGCATAATGAAATAGAGGTTGGTATAGAACCACCATTAGCTTTCTCAAAGGATATTGCATTACACATTTGGACTCTACCTATTCCACCAATACTACGTCAATTTTTGTGTCGTTTGGCTTCACGAGTTTTAGCTTTGCCTGATAATTTGTTGTTGTAGAACCTTTGAGACATCAGAACATACTTTTTTCCTTTGCCCTTATGCTCAAGCGATGTGGCGCTGCACTGGGCTGCCTCTCGAGGTTCTACTTATGATGGTTGTGGAAAAACCGTAATGCTTAGTTTTATTCTAACATAGATTATGGAGTTTTGGATACATGGCATCTAGTTGGTCATATGTAGATTGTTTGTTTATGAGAGATTATTGGATTGAGAATTTAAAAATGGAGATTGAAGAAGAAGAGAGGTGGCGGCGATAAGAAAATGTAGAATGGGAAGCTTTATTTTGCTTATGTCTTTACAAAGATATACAAGAGGTATATATAGGGACAAACCCCCTTTTTACCTAGATACTACAAGACAATATACAAAAAGACAACAAAGTCTATAAGAGGAAAAATTCTCCCTTTCTCTTGGATCAAGGGAGAGAGTGACGGGTCCTTGTCTCTCCCAAAAGCTCTCTTGGTCACATGTGACTAAGTTGAGTCTTCTAGAAGGAGAAGAAGAGTGTTCCAACGGTAATAAGACCAACTGGCCCTATTCTTGCATGTTCTGAAGTCCTTTATTTTGCACGGTGATAATTATCATGAAATGGTCCTATTTTTGCATATTTCACACTCCCCCTCAAACTTGAATATGTACTGTTTATACATAGGTCAAGGTTGAAGTTGTGACTCCCCACCTCGTTAAAATCTTTGTGGAAACCCCAATTGGGACAAAACCAACTAAGGGAAAAAGAGTATGGTTCATTGTCACTTTCCGGTCATATCAACCAAACCATGCTTGGAGTAAATAAACTCACACACCTTTGAGCTTGCTGCTTTAGTGAATATGTCGGCTAATTGGTCTTCACTCCTTTTGTAGCAAGGTAGGACCACTCATTGCTCAATCCTTTCTCAGATTTTATGATATTCGACCTCACTGTGCTTAGTTCTTTTATGGAATACCGGATTGGATGCAATATGAATGGCAGCTTGATTATCACAATGCATCGTTATTGGTTTCTTTGTTTTGATTACTAGATCCTTGAGAAGAGCCATTAATCACGTTAGTTCATTGGTGACCTTTCTCATTGCTCGATATTCAGCTTCAACACTAGAGCATGATGCAACTTTTTGTTTCTTTGTCTTCCAAGTGACTAGATTGCTTCCAAGGAACGTGAAATACCCGGTAGTGGACTTGTGACCTTGTCTATCTCCACCCTAATCTGCATCACAATATTCAAGCAACTCGGTGTTCTTGTTGCAGTCCATCTGTATGCCTTGGTTCGGTGTTCCTTTGAGGTATTGTAAGATGCGATCCACCATTTCCCAATGTCTTCACTTCGGGTTTCACATGTGTTGGCTGACCTGGTTCACTACAAAGCATAAGTCCGGTCTTGTAATAGTAAGATATATTATCATACCAACCATTTGTCGGTAGAGCTAAGCATCTCTAAAAGACCGGTCATCTTCATTTTTCTCCCCCTTGCGCCGTTGCTTGGTAAGCATCATCTAGAGGTGCTTTAGCGACCTTGGAGCCTACAGTACCTGCACTTGCCAATAGATCAAGAGTATACATCCGTTGGGAAAGGAAAAGCCCTTCATGAGATCGGCAAATCTCTATCGCAAGGAAGTATTTTATCTCACCCAAATCTTTAATATCAAAAACTAATTTGAGATGAGCTTTCTGTGTTGTTCCCCGTGATGATAATATTATCAACATAGATGAGGATGACAACAATCCCGACATTGCTTTGGAGTGTGAAGAGGGTGTGAAAGGGCTCCAATCGTCAAAAACCTTATCTCGGAGAGGGTGGCTAAGTTTATGATACCACACTTGATGGGATTGTTTTAGGCCATAGATAGCTTTGCGGAGTCGCAACACATTCCCCGGAGACACAATATCCTCTAAGCCTGGTGGTGGTCGCATGTAAACCTCCTCATCAAGTTCTCCTTATAGAAAAGCATTATTCACATCTATTTTCCACAATCCTCAATCAAGATTTGTAGCCAAAGACAGGACAAACCGAACCGTATGAAGTTTGGCAACTAGAGCAAACATGTCACTAAAGTCTTTTCTATATGTTTGGGTGAAGCTGCGAGCATCAAGACAGGATTTATGGCGCTCAATGGTGTCATCGCTATTGAACTTGATAGTAAAGATCCATTCTGATGTGACAGCTTTCTTCCCAAGGGAAAGTTCCGATTCATCCCACGTATGGTTCTTGACCATGGCGTCATACTCATTTGTCACGACATCTTTCCAAACTTTGATCCCTTTGGCTTTGTCATAGCTAGTGGGAACAAAGTGTTTCTCAATTTTCCCCACGGAAGCATGGTGACCCGGTGGAAATTGAGGAAGAATACACGTGACTTGAGGAGGATGTGCCACTGCCATAATGTTGAAATTAATGCGGTTGGTCATCCAGTTTGACAGATCTTGTCGATGGCGTTGGCTCTGGATGTCATGGTCCGTAGGTGAGAGGTTGTCGGGAATATCCACAGGGGCAGGTGCATCATGGATTGATCGTGGCTTGGGGTGCTCCAGGGCGCCCCTTTGGAATGTCGTTGTGAGTCGGGG
Organism: Lepidium sativum; assembly: GCA_023374145.1. NCBI lineage: Eukaryota > Viridiplantae > Streptophyta > Magnoliopsida > Brassicales > Brassicaceae > Lepidium > Lepidium sativum. The sequence goes on along the minus strand of JAKUCM010007596.1, from coordinate 1,517 downwards.
CGTTCCGGTGTGTTCGCGGAACGAGGCTACGATCCACCAATCTTGGGTGCGTTCGGGGAATATCTATGTGATCTGGGGCGAGTAAAGGATAGTCCATTTGAGCCTCGGGCTGATGGATATCCGATCCGTCTTTTTTGAGATCAGATGGAGACATCTGTACCCCTATATGTGGTCTCGGCTCACACACCCCAAGTTCTCCAAGAGCATTCGTAAAGCAGAAGCTCTATCCGATTAATCTGATGACCGAGATAAACGTTCTATGTCTTCCCAAGTCCTTTTCTCATATAATCCTTTGCGTTCCATAAATTTTACATCCTGAGAGATGATAATGTTCCTTATCTTCGGGACATAGCACTTATACCACTTTTGAGTTGTGGAGTACCCGATGAACACACCTTTTGTACTTTTGGATTCTAATTTGTTTCTTTGATCTCCGGGAACTAGTAAAAACACACACACACACACACCATATATGCGTAAGTGATCAATAGAGGGTTGAGTGTTGTTGAGTATCTTATAAGGTGAGTTATCCTTCAACACTTTGGTAGGGAGTCTGTTGATCACATAGCATGCAGCTACTACCGGATCACTCCAAAAACGTTCGGGTACATTAGTGTAGAACATCATGGCTCTTGTAACCTCCATGAGGTGTCTATTTTTCCTTTCAGCAATCCCATTTTTGTTGAGGGTGTAAAGACAGCTTGTTTGGTGCATAATTCCGAGTTTGGGATAAAAAAAAAAAAAAAAAAAAAAAAAAAAAAAAAAAAAAAAAAAAAAAAAAAAAAAAAAAAAAAAAAAAAAAAAAAAAAAAAAAAAAAAAAAAAAAAAAAAAAAAAAAAAAAAAAAAAAAAAAAAAAAAAAAAAAAAAAAAAAAAAAAAAAAAAAAAAAAAAAAAAAAAAAAAAAAAAAAAAAAAAAAAAAAAAAAAAAAAAAAAAAAAAAAAAAAAAAACAAAAAAAAAAAAAAAAAAAAAAAAAAAAAAAAAAAAAAAAAAAAAAAAAAAAAAAAAAAAAAAAAAAAAAAAAAAAAAAAAAAAAAAAAAAAAAAAAAAAAAAAAAAAAAAAAAAAAAAAAAAAAAAAAAAAAAAAAAAAAAAAAAAAAAAAAAAAAAAAAAAAAAAAAAAAAAAAAAAAAAAAAAAAAAAAAAAAAAAAACAAAAAAAAAAAAAAAAAAAAAAAAAAAAAAAAAAAAAAAAAAAAAAAAAAAAAAAAAAAAAAAAAAAAAAAAAAAAAAAAAAAAAAAAAAAAAAAAAAAAAAAAAAAAAAAAAAAAAAAAAAAAAAAAAAAAAAAAAAAAAAAAAAAAAAAAAAAAAAAAAAAAAAAAAAAAAAAAAAAAAAAAACAAAAAAAAAAAAAAAAAAAAAAAAAAAAAAAAAAAAAAAAAAAAAAAAAAAAAAAAAAAAAAAAAAAAAAAAAAAAAAAAAAAAAAACAAAAAAAAAAAAAAAAAAAAAAAAAAAAAAAAAAAAAAAAAAAAAAACAAAAAAAAAAAAAAAAAAAAAAAAAAAAAAAAAAAAAAAAAA
>JAKUCM010007595.1:0-14570 GCA_023374145.1 Lepidium sativum | reverse complement strand
CGGAGTACACCAAAAAGGTGAAGATCTCCACTCGTTGCTATGTAAAGAAAACAAAGGAGTTTTTCGACGGGTTGCAGCCTCCATTGACTGATGTGGACAGGGCGTGGTTCGAGAATCATCCGCAGTTCCGACATATATTCCATATGCCGATGGAGAAAAACCACATGAGCATGGGCATGTGGATGTTTCTTCTTCGAAACCGCTCGGACGGAGACCAACTGAGAAGTTTGGTTTATTGTCAACGGTGTCCCGGTTAGGTATGGGCTTAGAGAGCATGTATTGATCTCTGGGATAAACTTTCGGATGTATGAGACGACATATTTTCGGGAAACAGCTGGAAGTATGAGGTTCAAGAGGAACTATATGGGGCATTTGGGGAGGAGTGTCAGAAAGGAGGATGTGGAGAATATTCTGGTGAATTGGGGACCTCTTACTCAGGACTGCAAACGGTTGAAGATATTAGTCCTGTACTTCATGTGTCATGTCATCCACTCGCCGACCAAGGGCGGAACATATGCAATGCCGATCGATAGCTTCTTATTGAGGGTTGTGGATGATTTGGATTACTGTTGCAGGTTTCCTTGGGGCAGATGGACATTCAAAAACATGCTCCACGAGATCGAGCATACAATGAACCATTTTGGAGGCACGATCTCGGGTACAACTTGGGCAATCCCTGGTTTTGTACTTCCTCTTGAGGTTAGTTTACATTTGTTAGCTTATGATATGTAATTATTGTGTGGTATTTCTGACATTTCCGCATATGTTTGTGGTTGTAGTTATTGGCTTTTGAGTCAATACCGACGTTGTACAGTAATTGCCGAAAGGAAATTCCAGACGCAGACCCAAGTTGTCCTCGGATGTGCAGGTCTCAGTTCCAGCAACCCAACATGAGAGGATATTCCTTCCCAACAATCAACAAACTCCTTGATAAAACTAAGGTTAGTTAATGATTGTTGGTCCAACTATGTAGTTATATTCTGTCGTAATACTAGTATAACTTGCTAGTTAGACTATATTTTTTGTAAAAATAGTAAAACTAGCAAGTTATACTCTGTCGTAATACTAGTATAACTTGCTAGTTATACTATATTTTTCGTAAAACTAGTACAACTAGCAAGTTATACTCTGTGATTTCTAATTTTTCTAATTAGAGTTAGTCGTTGATTTTTTTGTTTTGCAGGAGATTTCAGTACCCTCTCTCCACGCACAGATGAAGAGCGCAGTTTGCTGGCTGAAATGACAGAAGAGGAGGATGATGAAACTCATGATCTTGAGGTTGAAAGCTGGAGACAATGTATCCGGTCTGGGAAGAGAATCATGTTTGAAGCAATGTATAACCAGAATGTGGAAGCAAGATTACCTACTCCTCCTTCTGCTCCGACCCAATCCCCAACTCCTCCTTCTACTCCGACACAAGTCATGCCTCCGCCTTCCGCTCTAAATCAAGTTGAGGTTGTTGATATGCTGAAGGCATTAACAGATGAGGTGGATCGGTTGAAGAGAAGAGTAACATTGCTGGAACAGGTATAACTAATATAACTTTTATAACTCAAATAACCCGAATAACTTGTATAACTTGAATTACTGTTCAAATACAGGGTGTTGGGGTTTTTGAAGGTGGTGCTGCTGCCTGGGATGTTGCTGGTGGTGATAATGAACCCCATGATGGTGATGTACCTGATCAATCTGCAACCGTTGATGCTCCACCTGTTGATGCTGCACCCGCTGTTAGCCAGGTATAACTAGTATAACTAGTATAACATGTATAAAAATTATAACACGTATAACTAGTATAACTTGCTTAACTGTTCAACTGTACGCTGCTGGGACTCGTGCAGGTATTAGGAATGTATATGTGCGAACAAGTAAACGCACAACGGTTTCTGACCCAATTCCGGTAGTGACGAGGGCAAAGGCGAGGAATGTACAACTGTAGACCTAAGTTAAAAACTCATTTTTTTTGTCAACTAGCCTACTGGCTTTTAAATACCCTCCTACTACTGCAAGTATGGGGTTCGATCTCTGGTGCCTTGAGGATTTGTAAAGTGACTACACCACTGGGCCACCTGTCGTCGGCAAGTTAAAAACTCATTTAGCATTTTGTGTTTAATTTATTTAAGGTTATGTTTATGTGTTTCAAACATGTTTAAGTCTTGAAGGTTATGTTTATATTTTCAAACATCATTAAGTGTTAAATGTTATGTTCATATGTCTCAAACATCTTTAAGTGTCTAACATCACGCCAAATATTATTATGCTTAAAACAACATCAGTTCTACTAGTTATACTAGTTATACTAAAATCACTTGAATTTTGACAATCTTACAAAGGACCGAAATATTTTTCGACTCTCTCCATAAGCTTAACAACCACTGCATTTTGCTCCCACATCTCCTTCTTCAGCATCGCCACCTCCGTCTTGTACAACTCTATCTTTTTCTCCATCTCCTCGATACTACATTTCAAATTCTCACACTCTCCTTGTATAGCTTGATCCCAACTTGTTTTCCTGTGGAGGCCATCGTTTTGTCTGTGGAAACAACATCAGTTCAACTAGTTATACTAGTTATCCTAAACTAAACAACTTCAGTAGTTAGAGTACAGAAATAATACTAGTTATACTAGTTAGACTAAAAAACATCGTTTGTACCTTATACACTCGACACTTGAAATAGATCTTGTTCTGGGCATGTTCATTTCTCCTTTCCACGATGATAGCTTCACACATGGACATTCATGAGGAATTCTCCCTTCACTATCCATGACGTATTCAATTCGCCTAAACATTTCACGGGTTTCTACCTCGGAGTAGTCGGTGTCGTCCTCTTCAGTCCAAGACACCATGTAAGACCTAAAAGAAAAGAAAAACATAAACAAAATTGACGAATATAAAATCAAAGCCCAACATTTTTTTCTACAAACCCTAAAAAGAGAGGAGAACTTACTTTTGGAGAAGAAGTTGAGAGATGAGACAAGATTGGAGAGAGGAGAGGATAGATAATCTAATAGACACGAGATGAGAGAAGATTTCAAGAGATGAGAGGAGAAATCGTTGAGAGAGGAGAGAAAATGAGTGAGAGAGGAGGGTCGCGCGAGGGAGAGAGGCAAGAGTGAGAAGGAGAGAGAAAAGCCTCTTTTTTTTGTTTATATACCCACAAAATTAGGTAAACGAAAATATCTAGGTTTTCGACCTAGTTATATTACTAGTTGTCTGTTATACTAAATTACTATTAGTTATACTTTTGATGATTTTGCATTACATTTATTTTTACATATCCTTATAAATTTATTTTTTAGTTGTACAATGAATTATAATAAATTACATGATGACTCTAAGTGTTTTATGTATTTAAATTCTAGAATCAATATATATTCGTAGAACTTAGAGAGTCGCACTAATGTAAACTTAGAAAGTCACACTAAAACTATAAGGAATATGGTGGACTACTGTAATTAAGTCTAAAAATCTTATTTTAATTTTATTTTTAAGTTATGTATAGAGTCATTCATCACCTTAATGTTATTTTTAAGTTATGTATAAGTTATTTTGAAGTTAATCATCTTAAGGTTAACTTATAAAAATTTAGTTTCATTATATATTATCTTACTTATAAGAATTTATTTTCATTATAGATTATCTTACTTATAATAATTGAGTTTCATGGATCAAATTCATCTTTACATTACAATTACTTAAGTTCAAACACGACTTCGTCTTCTTTGGCTAAAACGGTGTCGTCGTGCTCCTCCTCTTCATCGAGTTATAATAGTTACTTTAATAACGAGATGAGTTTTACACATACACACACATTTTCCAGAGAGAGTCATAAGGCTATTAGGAAATACCCTAGTTTTACTAGTTTCACGAGTTTTACACATACACACACATTTTCCAGAGAGAGTCATAATGCTATTAGGAAATACCCTAGTTTTACTAGTTTCACGAGTTTTACACATACACACACATTTCACTAATTGACCTCATCTTCTGTTAGGTATCTGAATATTGGCGATTGGAACCTTTGTCTCGGCCTCCTTACGTTTGATGATCTTGGACGTGTCTCTCCTACCGATGGCATCCTTTTCATTTTTCTTCTTCCCGTTTTAATAATCCTGTCAGGTGGTTTGATTTCTTTGTCTTTGATGTAATCCAAAACATCCCACTGCGACATCTCGGGCACCAACAAAATAGACATGGTATACGCAAGTGCCCACAACTCGGACCAATAATATTTAGAACAAAGCTCATGTAATGAGATATTATGAGGTCGAGGTTCGATCTTATGGTAATGAATGAATGCACCCAATGCATGGATACACAGATACTTTTTGATGTTGAACACTCTACAACTGCAACTCTTCGATTCCAAGCAAAAAAAATAATTCTTCCCATCACTACCGACAACATCGAATTCAAAGGTGTTGAGTGCCATCACAATCAACCTCTCGGCAACAGCCCATGAATCATGCATTATGTTCTCCACATATGGCACAAATTTTTTTTCGATCATACCTTTCGTTATTTCCATCATACGATCACAAAACCACTTCGAAAATGTTTTGAGGATTGTATCAAGCGTGGGTATTAGGGAGAACTTCCTTGCTTCATTAAACACACTATTCATAGACTCCACATTGTTGCTTGTATCGATATTATACCTTTCTCCCAGAAAGACACACCTAGCCCACTTTTCCTTCACAGTACTTTCCTCCAAATAACTAGCTGCAGACGGAAATCTTCTCATAAATAAACTATATTCACGGTTGAAATCGGCAACTGTGTACTGCATACTACACTGCATGAATTTTCAATCAACTACAGATTTGTTGGTATTAGACGCATGAGCTCTCACATTTTGTGACATATGCCATATGCATTACCCGTGATGGGCTTCTAGATACACATTACCTATGGCGCCGATGAGCCTTGCATTCCTATCACTTACAAATATCAATTCGGAAGAATCTGGTATAACAGTCTTCAAAGTATAGAAAAACCATATCCAACTAGCATCGTTCGCTCCATGTAGTACACCATGCGCAATTGGATAATGGTGCCAATTAGGATCTTGAGCAATGGCAAAAACTAATACACCACCATATTCGTTTTTGAGGAATGTTGCATCTAGAATAATCACTTTCCTCATCACTCTAAACCCCTCGATGCTAACTCCCAAAGCTATGAAAAGGTATTTGAACTTCCTATTCTCATCTACTTGCACTTGTGTTACTGTACCCGCATTTACCTTCTGTAACTCGTATAAATAGGAATGTATCATCTTGTAGCTTTCTTCCGGAGTGCCATGCAGCCTATCAATAACAAGTTTTCTCCCTCTCCTCACGGTGGAGTACGATATACTCACTCCAAGTTTTGTCTTCACAAGACCCATGATAACTTTAGGAGTTGGAGTGCTCATTTGTCCAGGAAAATCCTCTTGCAAGACACTTGCAACTATTTCTGGCGTGTAGTGCCTCTTTGTGCCACTACTCTCGCTCTGACTAGCCCGAGAGCATGTATGCATCTTTGTGTACTTTATAATCCTGAAAATATCCATATTTCTAATCTTTGATGCTCGTACACCCCATTTGCAGCCTTCTTTATTACATACAATCCACAACCGACTGGGTTCAGATCTTTTAATAGCAAAACAAAAGCTGTTGAAAAATGATCCTCTATCCACAACTTCTTGCAATGTCTTCTTATCTTTAAATTCTTGATGAAAACTCAAACCTAAGTCGTCTTCCCATTCCTCTGCAAACTAACTACTCTCTACAACGGGTGGACGTTCTACATAGACATCACCAATATCCGATCTCTCAACACTAATATCCACACTTCCATCTTCTGGCTCAATTTCATTCTCTCTAACTGGTGGAGAATATACTGTAATAGCAATTGCTCCTCCCTCACCATCATTACAACCAACAGAGCTTTGAACTGCTTTCGACACTTGTCTCGACATTCTTTCCTCAGGTTCTTCCGATCTAGTTATGACATCCACGAACAATGTTGTCGTACTACGATTATATTCATCAATGTAGGCTAGATAACCACACACATCCACATTATCACAGATACTCACTTCAACCTCATCTCTGACCGTAGGTCGGTAGAACCTCAACTGTAATCTAACCTTACTTTCATCTAAACCAAGCCTCTGATATAGACATTCTTCAATCATCGACAAAGTGATATCCTCTACCGCATGCTTCATCAATATACAACTAACACGGTCGTTGCATTTAAACCATATCACGACTTTGTTGTTCATAATGCCCTGCTAAAACAAAAACAAAAATTGATTCAGTTTTGTATAACTTATGTAGTTATACCAGTTTTACTTGTATAACTTATGTAGTTATACCAGTTTTACTTGTATAACTTATGTAGTTATACCAGTTTTACTTGTATAACTTAGTAGTTCTACCAGTTTTACTTGTATAACTTATGTAGTTCTACCAGTTTTACTTGGATAACTTATGTAGTTCTACTAGTTTTGCTTGTACAACTTATGTAGTTCTACCAGTTTTACTTGTATAACTTATGTAAATCTACCAGTTTTACTTGTATAACTTATGTAGTTATACCAGTTTTACTTGTATAACTTATGTAGTTCTACCAGTTTTGCTTGTACAATTTATGTAGTTCTACAAGTTTTAAACCACGTTTCACCCAATTGTGACCATATTCAATCAAGTCCTATACAAGCCAAATTCTACCAAATTAAGAAAAAAATAAAATAATAGTTTAGTACAAAAATAATTCTACCAAATTATGAAATTAAGCTTCTTCACCAGCCCAATGCAAAAATGCAACTAAAGAATGTACAACTGATTCAGTTCTGTATAACTGGTATAACCGTATACCTGATTCTAGTTATACTAGTTTAACTATCACAGAAACCAACTCTTATCAACTCAGATTCCAACGATCATTTAGGCAGTTCTAAATCTATAATGCGCTATGTTTCAGCCTATACATTACAATTGTTACCAATGTCAAGTCTTATTAGAGCTAGATTCTACCAAATAATCAACTATGAAATTAAGCTTCTTCATCAGCCCGATGCAGAAATGCAACTAAAGAATGTACAACTCATTCAGTTTTGTATAATTGATTCTAGTTATACTAGTTTAACTATCGCAGAAACCAACTGTTATCAACTCAGATTCGTTCGCTTGGGCAGTTCTAAATCTATAATTGCACTATGTTTCAGTTTAGCCCCAGTCTATGTTACCAATCTTAAGTCTTATTCTACCCAGATTCTACCAAATAACGAAAGCAAAATTATCAATTTCAAGCTTAAAATTCAATTTACAGTTGACCTTCTTATGCCCAAAGTGGAGAGGCAAATCAAAAATGAAGCTATGGAGATTAACAAACGACGGCAATGGCAGGAGAGGCGGCGGAGGCGGCGGCGGTGCACGTCGGAACAACCTTCAGAGCCAGCGGCGTTGCAACTCGAGACCCCCGGCGGAGATTGAAACCCGATTGAGGAGGAGAGAAGCTAAGGGAGGAGAGAGATGAAATAGAAGAAGACTTAATTTTTTTTAATAATTAATTAGGGTAATTTTTATTAAGGGCATTTTGGGAATATCAAGTTTCATTAATAGGTTTGTATATAAGAGATTTGTTTTGTATATAAGAGATTAAAATTTTGAAAGATTGGAGTTATGAGATCATTGCCCAAATTTCTCAAAGAGAGAAAAGTTGTCTCAAAGAGAAATAGATATAGACAAATATCTATTTATGAACAAGTGTTTCTTTCGAGTTGTCTATTTTTATGAAACAATCTTTAATATTTTTAGATTCCGACAAGAAGATGACCAATTTCGTAACAGTGACCATGGTGGTAGAATGGTCTTACTAAGACCAGCTCCAACGCTGATATTTAATGAGTTTCTTAGGATTATTTGTGAATATATATAATGAAGATGGGTTAAAAAAAGATAGAAACGGTTCTTAAATTAGAGTCTTTGGAATCGGTTCTTATTTGTGATCTCTCTCTCTCTCGCTGCTTCTCGAATTGTCTTCTCCTCTATTTCATCTTCTTCTTTGCTTGATGAGTTCTTCGGCTTCTTCGGCTTCTACTTGTTGATGCATGTCTTCTTAGCAACATATATCGAAAATATCCATTTTTTCCCGAAATTTTGGATTTTTATTATAAAGTTTGGGGTTTTGTAGAGACATGGAGTTGAATTTCGTCATACAGGCATGGGGATAGCGAGGATTGTTGCTCTACTCAGTTAATCGATGGGAATGGCGACTTTAACATTGATGGTATGGATAATTTTGTGAAGAAGGCGAAGCTCTCTGATTGTGGACTTTCTTATGCAGTTGTTCATGTCTTTGTTTTTGATTTTTTGCACCAGCTTCCACTCTCCGATCAGATCCAACAAGCTGATTGTTCTCTGTTCGTAGGTCTCTCTCTATTTCAATCTTTGCGAATTTCTAAATTTTCCTGTATTCAGATTGATTATACTGATTTTTAGTCTGCGTTTGCGAGCTTTGAATCTGTCAAATTTGAGCTCACTCTTGATCCAGGTTGAGAGGAATTCTCCTTTTGCTAAATATACTGAATGCCTTAATTTGTTTGAGCTCAGAATCATTGAATTTTTCATGATTTAGATTGTTCAGATTTTGTAGTTGTTTCGTATTTCGCCCAATCTCTTGAAACTTAGATTCATTAGTATTGGTTTTCTTCTTTGTTTAGGTTCTAGTGACATTGCTTTCCTTATCTTAATGTCACTATATTAGTATGTTCTGAAGCAGCCTGTCGCTATTTGGCTATGTTTTCCTTCTTCATTGTGTGGTATTCATATTACTATGTCTATCAACCATTTTGGTTCTTATCATAAAAATGTGGCATGTTTTCATTTGGGTTTAAGATGTTTGGTTTGATTATTTGCATTACCTCAATATGGCTCTTGTGAGGCAATTACTTATGAGGTCACTCCTAGTTTAGTATCATTGACATTGACTTTCTCATATATATTCGAGGCAGGGAAGCTATCCATCATGTGGGTATTAGGAGTTTCAAAATGACTACTGAGTAGATAGATGCTTTGATTACTAGATTGCATGCCCTGTCAGAGTGGTTTGTGAATGATAGCCAAAAAAGGCTAAGTGGTGAGTATTGATCATTGATGGAGCAAAGAGTGCAGCTTCGTGGTAATAGCACAATGGAAGCTATATCTAGTCACTGCAAGTTTTTGAACCATTTGATTTTGAAAATGAGACCAGGAATGAGACAAACCGCTCCAGCAGCTTTGATGTTGGTTACAGTTCCGGTGATGATCTTAACATATTGCCTAAAGCGTCAAAAGAGACTATCTCCCCTGCTGACGTGCTTAAAACACTGTTCTTTATACTTGTATGGTACACTTTCAGCACATTTTTGACTCTGTAAGTATGTTTTTGTGACTATCCGTTTTCCTTTTCTTGTTTTTATTCCTCACAGCTAGCACAATTTGTTTGCTTACTTTTCAGGAAAATTCCCTGCTCCCTTGTTGATGAATACCATTCACTTTTCAATTCAAGCTGTTTTATCAAAGATGATAATGTGGTACTAGTCTGGGAGATTTCAAGCCTCAGTAGACAAGTCGATGGATTAATTCAGATATAGTGTAATTTTACTTATGTAGGTTCCATCATGTGGATGAACATTGCGGCTTGGGCAAGTAAAGAAGAGGGAACAAAAACAACAATGAAGCTGCAGAGGAGACACAGAAGATTGAGTTTGAAAATAGAGCGATTGCATGGGAAGAAGCAGAGAAATCCAAACATAATGCAAGGTCTGTCTGGTCCTATGATCTAAACCAAATATATTGTTTGTCATGTGAACAGAACATATAGTAAAAGACTTAAACTTGTGTGTTGGTAGGCTAAAGTAGAGCAAATGAAAGTTGAAGTTGAAGCAAAGATGGTGAAGAAAATCGCATTGGCTTTGAAAAAATCAGAAGAAAAATGGGCTTTAGCAGAAGCTGGAATGGTGAAGGTGAGCAACACTTGCAGGTTATGTAATTTTGTATATTGCATAATCATTCACTTGACATTGTATTAACATTTGTCATTATATTAACAAAGACATTGTATTAACATTTGATATTTTAAAATTTTAAGAACTTTGTGTGGGGTTCTACCATTGGAACCCAAGAACCTCTAATGAGGTTCTTAAATCATTATATCCATTAAAAATAAGTTAAGAACCTCTATCATTGGAGATGCTCTAAGATTTCTATTGTTTTAAAATAAAATCTTCCACAAATTTGAATCTACTCACACCTCCAATTAATATCATAAAAACTATGTAACTAATTTAAATCTTGTTATGGTAGAAAAAACTACAGAAATTAATATATAGCTATTTTTGATTAAAGGTATTTTTCAACTTTTAAATTACTTTTTCTATAAGGATTTTAACATTTCGATCTTGAACTTAATGTTGCCTCTCCTCTTTGAACAATTTAGGGAAAAATCAAAATACTTGAACTCTACCATTTTGATTCAAAACTCACAACTTTTTGCATTACCCTAAAAATATACCAACAATTATGATTACCCATTTTTATTACATGATATTTCAAAATTGTACATTTTTCATGATTGAAGTGTAACGTAGTTTAAATTTAAAGGTTTTAATTTTAACTAAAACATATATTTTAACAAATAATTTAATTTACAATTTTTCTTATCAAATTTTTTATATAAAGATGTATTTAATTATAGTTAACATCTCTAAATTTTAACAAAATTCAATCCTAGAAAAAAAAGTAAAGTTTTGAAAATGTCACGTAGTAAACAAGTAATCATAATATAGTTTATTTATTTTTATGGTAGTGTAAAAAATTGTGTAGATTTTTGGGTAAGTTTTTGATGTTTTTTTTCCTCATTTAGAAATGAAAATTGGAGAATTAATTTGCTTTAATATTTCTATATTAATATAAAGGTTCATATTTTTTTCCCATTTATGAATCTGTTTTTCTTTTTTTTTGGGTACAATTCACAAATGAACTAGGCCTTGGCCTTTGGCAAGTGCTTTACATATGTCAAGAAAATAAAACATAAATTTAAAATTCTTTATAGTCGTGAGAAATAAGTATCATTACGAATGAGAACTAAGCCTTTTGGCCCTTGGTAAGTGCTTTATATATTGCCTCATGGGAACATTTCACTTCACTCTTCCCCACTAAACAAATTAAGAACAAAAATGGGTTTGCTAATATAAGCTCTCAAATATCTTACACTCTTCCACATCTCTTTGACCTTCATATTCACCAACGAAATTGTGTCTGCTTCTCCGGTGAATCCACCGGCGAAGATGAGCCGGAGACTTGTAGTCAAGGCATGGTTTATTGCAAGTCTTGCAAGTATTCCGGCATTGATACTCTTTTAGAAGCATTTCCTCTTCAAGGTCGGTACATTTTTATATTCCCATCTTATCAAATATTATTAGAATTATCTTATGTCTCGTAGATCTATAACATAATTTCCACATGAACTTTGGGCCGACCTCGTCTTCTGTTTTTTGGTTTTGTTTGCATGTTTAGGAGATCACTTCCATGGCATCTAATCTTCATTAATTGGCGAGTTAGATATTTGACAATTCTTGATTTTATTACGTGTCTAACCGAAAAGCATGTATACGGCCACAGATATGAAATAAATTAGTATTTATCACAAAAATTTAAATTTTGGTTAAATTCTAGTTTAGCTGACGAGTAATAGATGCATGACTTGATGAAAGGCTAACTATGTATCATGTTAGACATACGTTTGTGTTTTGTCGTTGTTATATAATCAGATTGATGTTTTTGTGAAATAACGTAAGTTAATGATTTGATTTGTCCGAAGTGTTGTGGTCTCTGGTCGTAGATTCGATTCCCTTAACACTCAAAATTAAGTCACAATTCTGTCGGACATCCTAACGCGGATATAAACCTATCTAATGACTTATTTGAATACTCGAGAGAGTTTATCCGTGTGTCTCCCTAGAAAAAACTTTAAACCTTTCCATAAGGTCTGAGTTATAAAAAAAAGTTGATTTGAACAAACTAATGTGAGTAAATGTTTTCCAAAGCACTAATCTTCTTTTGAATTTTTTTCTATTGATAATTAAAATAGTATGGGGTATTTGTATTTTAAGGTGTTGCATGCATTCTTGTTCTGTTCTTTTTTAAACCAAACGACAAATTATTAGAAATTGCATTTCACATTTGCCGAGTCTCTCAGGCCACTTGGCTTTCATGCATAGTATTGTTTTTTTTCCTCCTGTCAATTGTCTTTTACGTCCTCTAGCTTCTTAGTCGTGTTGTCCTTTAATTATTTTTTGTATGACTTTTTAAATATATTGCTTGAATTCAATGAAATGTACCAATTCTAGGAGCGACCGTAAAAGTTGCGTGCAACAACACAAAGAGAGGTGTGACAATGGAAACAAAAACAGACAAAAATGGATACTTCTTCATGTTAGCTCCGAAAAAGCTCACCACTTACGCTTTCCACACATGTCGGGCTTGGCCCTCGAACTCTGGCCCTGCGACTGCAACGGCAACATGCACAGTTCCGTCACAGCTCAACAATGGAACCACGGGTGCTATGCTAAAGCCTTCTAAACCAATGAACATCGGTGAACAAGACTACGTGCTCTTCACTGTTGGTCCCTTTGCGTTTGAGCCGACCTGCACTCATTAACAACTCTAATTTCGTTTTACGCATTGTGTTTGCTTGATTGCATGGCCGGCTCAACATGGGTCCTGGACAAAATTTTTATTTTTTATTTTTAATATAGATATTTTTGGCTTTGTATTAAGAAAAAAAATTTGGATATTCCTAGTTTTTTTATAACATTTGGGTTATTTTTTTTGTTATTTAAAATTTTCTGGACCCATTTCATAAGTTTTCAAAACAATTTTGGACCTTTTTTACCCTTAAAAAAATTTATAGGCATTTTCTAAAATATTTTTTTTTAATATTTTTTATCCAAAAAAAAAAAAAAAAAGTTTTGGGCCTTGGACCCGAGGCGGTCGCACTGTCGGCCCGCCCTCCTAAGCCGGCCCTGTTTGATTGTTATGATGATCAGTAGTGATTTAAATATCCTGTGTTGTTTGTTTTCTTTGTACGTTTTATGATCACTAATGTGATTGACTTCATGAAGAGAGTGGAGTTGCTTTTTTTTCTTATGCTTACATAGTTAGATATGGACTTGCACTATTGCATTACAAGAGATTAACTCACAGATAAGCTAAGGATAGAGAATCAAATTATTCATAATGTACAACAGTTCTGGTTTGGTCTGTTGTTATGACAACACATAGATTGAAGAGAACAAGGTAATGTTTGTCTAAAGAGTGATAGTTATAACTTATAAGTCTTTTTTAGGTTCTTCACCAATCAATGCCAAGTTGCTTGGAGAGGAATAGATTATCAAGATATGTGATTAATGGTGCCGATGAATTTACATAGCTTTCCATATGTATCTTAGCCGCTACCTCTGTAAAGATATATAATAAAATTATCGTTAGCGAATCCTAGCCTTCAAAAACTTGATTCATGGAATCTCAAAACAGAGCCTAGTATGAAAAATTGAATATATAATGAGTAACGAACTCTTAAGCCAAGGTGAATCTCAAAGACGATAGGAGAAGTTATACAGACCTAATATTGCTGTGTGATTTATCTAACCACTTGAAAACTAAATTTCAAACCCTTGAAACTGAACTTGACTACTTAAACTACTAGTTTACCTGACACATTATACATTGCATTAGGAGCGTATCAACTAGTTCATGAACTCACCATCCTCGTTGAGCATATTAAGTAGCTGAGACCTTGTGGGAAGAGCGTACATCCCGAGAGAAACAGCTTTCCGTATAGCCCATCCATGATGGGGAGCAAACACTTGAGCATAAGACTTAGATGCTGGATCCTTTAAGGAGTTATTACCTCTGCAAATGTTATAAACCCACATTTAATCTTCTGATCTTGACCTTATAAAATAGAAACAAGACTCCGATATTCATTTACTTCAATGTCCCTATTCAAATCACCGCCTACAAACTGGCTCTGGTGATCAAGTCTTTGCATAGAAGTATAGAACAACCTAAGCTTAGAAATAAAAATTAGGAAAAACTTGGGCAATATATGGAAGACAACTTGTGCATTTGATTAAAATTTTCACAATACGGATATAAGAGAGAGTCCAGAAGAACACTTACTCGGAAGCTATGATCTGTTCAAAGAGAACCCTAACCATGTCAAGACCACGCTTCACCCTCAAAAGGTTCCTCGTATGACTACCAGCTTTCCTTACACAATTTGCCTCAATATCTTTATCCATCATTACCAGTAATGTTGAAACCGAACTCGACACCCTTGCAAGATCATCAACCTGTAGGCATATTCACGAGTCAAAACGTTTCATTTAGAGAACGTCCATCCTCCAGATAAACAAAAATTACATACATTTAACAAAATGTAACAAATTCAGAAGACAGATTCCATATACTTCAACCAAAGAACTAATTTTTCTAATAGATTCCGACATCTAACAATATAGTTATCACTA
>JAKUCM010007594.1:0-19923 GCA_023374145.1 Lepidium sativum | reverse complement strand
CACGGCAAGCTTCGGTTTCCCTCTTCTTCTCATTCGAGTAAGTACCTTTTGAAGTTTTACTGCTCTCATTGTACTCCATGGTTATATATTTGTATTTGGGCGAAGAAGACTAGGGTGATATTTTCTTAGTGCTATGCTAGTCTTACCTCTCTGATCCGTAGCAGGACCCAGACACTGTTTCGTACTGGTGATATATTATATAGCTGACTGCAATGACTGTTACTCTCATGACATTTTACCATTGCAAGATAATTCCTAGGAAGAAGGCCAAAAACAAACGAGCTTATGGAGTGAATAACTCAAAGCTTCAAAGAGTCGTTTGACATCGTTGATTCAAGCTTGTGTAACCAGTTAACGTATTGATCCTGCTCCTTCTTGTTCAAGTGACACAAGAGGAAATTAGTTAGGCCTTCACTGATTCCCTTGGATATTAGGTATTGCTTCAGTGCATCCTGTAGTTTGGGATCTAATTGCCTAAAGAAAACAACAACATTGGTCATCGAAATCGAACATCTGCAGAACAAGAACTTATGATACCTTTTTACAATTTGGTAACAAGTAACAACACTTCAAACAACAATTACAGGTCTAGGAAAATATGATATCAGCTAAAAGAGTCGGCTTCTTTAAAGAAATACAGAATAACTACTCCAAGAAGCAAAAGCCTACGAATGATTCAAGGTTTGGATGAAGCAATTAAGAAGATTTCAGGATTCTATCTAGTTGTTACACGATTGGCATAACATATACTTCATAAGATCTATGAAATCAATGGATTTAGGAAGATATGATTCAAGTAACTTAAGAGATTGGTATGAGCTCCACCTACCAGTAAGGATCAAGTGATTCTTACCTGAACAACTCCTCTCCATAAGTCGAAGGACGAGCAGAAACTGAAGAGCGGATAAAGCATGCTTTCTCGATATCAAAATCAGAACATCCATATTCTGTTTCATAAACCCGGAAATCTAACTGCAAGATAGAGCTGAGTCCAGGCTTTTTGATACATAATTTGGCCACAGCTTCCCTGGGAAACACTGTATCAGTTTCTATAATAGGTTCTTGTTGCAATAAAGCTGAGACCACAACCTCCTCGCCTGAATCAAATTGTCTACTCAGAACAATATCTTGGCTTTCTGGAGAATCCCAATCCAGTTTGAAGCTTCCTAGAGAACCGGTCTCCGCTTCCTAAGTTCAGGAACAAAGCATTACCATATAGATATCTATTGCACCCTACTTAACACTCAAGCCATGTAGTCGAACATCAAATTCGCTCATACAAATAAGGAAGAGGAAGAGGAAGGCACAGTTACCTTGAAACGAGGGTGGGAGATCTCGTGACGAATTTCAGATTGGAGGATCTTCACCAAAACGCCATCTTCAACAATTTTCAAGCCTCGTTTCAGAAGTGAATTTATCTTCCTCATCTCTCTGTCAACTATTGCCCTGGATTTGTCTGCGGAACACAAAAGAAGACAAATCGTTCAAATCCGGTCAGGTTCGGTTTTATACTGCAAGATTATAACCGAAACAAACCACACCATTTACTCGGTTGACTGGTACGAATTCCTTTTTGGGTCAGGAAAAATTAAAATAATTCGGTTAACAATATTTGCTTTAGCAATTTCAGTAAACCGATAATTTATTGAACTTACCAATCGGTCCAACCTTTTTTATTTAGTTATATCATTTTAGTAGAGCAAAAATTTGAGCAATGTATCAAAACTCTTCACCAAAGATTCAAGAGTCATAAAATGAAATATATGCCACTGGATTTTGTCTTTGTACTAATTAATTCATAAGTTATATCCAAGTTACAACCAAGAGCCAATAGAAGAAGCTATAAGTCTTGGTCAAAATTACAGAACTAGGATTGAAAGAAAAACTCAAAAGCTTCGAGCCACCTTCTCGTACAAGTCACGAGGCCAGTTACGGTGCGTGTTGCTTGCAAGAAACCCAGCAATCTGCACAAAGCAATCAAGTTTCATGACTTTGTATTGTAATAAACTTAACCAGAAATATGTGTTTGTTCATTTATGTACCTTGGATCTCATGGCACGGATCGATCCATCAGTGTCAGGTACATTGTCCAGACAAGTCAGCGCAACTTTGAGTAGATCAGGGACACAAGTCTGGAAGTAAGGAGATGCGCTTTGGAATACATCAGCGGTTGCATCGGGCGTTCTTGGATCAAGCTGAAGGAAAGGAAGTTTTGCAATTTCCCTCAACGCATCCAGATGATTGCCTTGTTTACCCAACTTGTGGATCGAAAGTATTGCCTCGAGCTCTCTTAGTATGGTTTCTTGTTCCATCACTCGCTCTCTTTCCTGGAGACTGTTAATGACAGAATAAAAACAAAACCCTTGAGCAGATTTTCAACTTGAACCGAAGTAGATTTCTAGCTTAAAATAACATACCTGACTTCGGAGTAATATTTGTAAGTCTGTAGGATACCATTCCCCGCGAGAATAAGCCCTGATGTTCGGCTTTCCCCATCCAACCTTCCACGTGCGAGAGAACATATGGCTTCAGATAGACACTTGTTTATAGTCTCCAAGGCAGCGGAAAATGCACCCACTCTCTTCTGTATCTCTATGGACTGAAGATGGAAAACATGGTGAAATGCTCTAACAAAAAACTCAAGCTCCAAATAATGTTAGATGAGAAGCTACTTACTTTGTCATATAATCCAGCTTCCTGACATTGGTGTGCAGCTTCAACTAAGAACTGCTGTCTCAACCTAGAATCAGGAAAAAATCTTCCAAGCTGACCTTCTTCACCAGAACCTCTTGCCCCAAGCAAAAAGTAAATACCACCTTCTCGCAGTAGAACCTCAGTCAGTAGTTGCTTCAGCATTAAATTTCTT
The DNA here is from genome assembly GCA_023374145.1 of Lepidium sativum. Taxonomy (NCBI): domain Eukaryota; kingdom Viridiplantae; phylum Streptophyta; class Magnoliopsida; order Brassicales; family Brassicaceae; genus Lepidium; species Lepidium sativum. Next base: position 17,057 of record JAKUCM010007594.1, on the reverse strand, counting down.
TGTCTCTGTTGATCCGTATTACTCCTTCCAGACCAAGCTAATTGTCCCCCACCTACAGTAGCAGCAGCTTGTGCATAATACTCTACCGCCATCTGGAGATCTCCGTGATGTAAAAACATTGACCCATATTGCCTAATCATGCTAGATGCCTCAGCATTAGAATCCATCACACTAAGTTTGTGGCCAGTCCCAGAGCCATCAGATAAAACGGAATGGTCCACTAGAGATATAGCTATATGAACAGCATCAATATCATACACTCCATGTTCTGCTTCTTTGGATAAGTGCATGATAGCTGGCAGCAACTGAACGCTGAGAAGCAAAACATATGGATATACCAAGGGGTCTTTTCCATTCTTAGTGTAGTATGAAGGCTCAAATTTATTGAGATAACCCTGAAGATCATCTAAGCTGTATGGCGCGAGGCCATCATTCAAGACCACAGATGAAGTTCCACCAGTGACGTCTCTTATACATGACAATTTAAACCATAAGAAATCTTCAATCGTGTTGAAGAGGGTAGAAAGATCCCTTAGTATGCGCTCAATTTGCCTACGTGAACCAGAAATGATAGTGTAAAGTAGAAGTTTCTTCTTGTCATATGCTGTTCGACCCAATCGGTCACCCATTCGTAGCATTTTCTCACATTCTTCTGATGCAATAGCTGCAGACTCTGCAGACACCATACCATCTGTGGTAATCCACTCTGTGAGCTGCAAATAGGAAATGTAACGAAATATCTGATTCCAAACCTCTTGTATAATATATTAAGATCTAAAGTACACATACCAGTGGGGAAAATTGCTGAGATGAACGAGTTGAGCGAGCAACTTCCTTAGCCTCCTCATAATACCCAGTTCGCAAGCAAAAATATATCTGTGGTTTAAGAGATAGATATCACTCATTATAAATCTTTATATCTCAATCACATGGTCATGAAAAAGTTTACAATTCAAAGCACGCGGGAAATTATTCAAAACCTGTTGCCAAGTAGTATCAACAGGAGGCTGCCTACGTGCATCAGCTGAATCGAAATCTAAAATTCCATAGTCTCTCAAACGAATCTGCACAGTATAGGAAACAAGAAATAAGAAAGCTGAATAGCCTTATGAACAAGTTCTGCATGATATGCTCTTTGAAGTCTGGACACTAACCCGAAGGAATGCACGAATTCTTTGCAAATTTCCAACAGATCCACCAAGAGCAGCCTAGTACAGAATTAAACAAACAAGATACATATCAGAATGATTACCAACACTCTTCAAACTAGCTTTCAAAGATAATGGAACCTTATCAGATACCATCCAACCATTTGAAGTAGAGGGAAACTAAAATATGCATTGACATAATATCGCAGCTGTACATAATATTGCAGCTGTTAATATTAAGTATACCAAAAATGAACAAAAAGAGATAAATGAATACTTGTGTAGGGTGACTTTGAATTGTGTCCATTATAAATTTCTCATGCCCACGTTGTAAATGATGTCTTGCACCTATCGCGAGAGACATCCTCTTTGAAACACCCTGTCGAACTGCTGAATCTTCACCTGTCATTGTCTGCGAAAAGTTTGTCAACAATCAGAACCATTTGCGTGAATTTACAAAAGGCAAATTGATATTACCAGCTCTTAGAGGGTTGTTGGCTGGAGGATATAGTTTCTGGTCAAAAGATTACCTGAACAAGCTGCCATATTTTCTGCATGTTGACTGATTTTCCACGAGTTACCTCAGCGCCAAGAGAGTCACAAGCCTCCTTAAAACACAATGCGGGCTACACAAAATTACAAAATGGGATCAGTAGAGAGCACAGCCAAACAACCGATATGAGGGTAGACAGCTTTATTTGCTGCTGCATGAAAGGTACAGTGCATGCCAAAAAAATAAACCACAACAATACTAGCTTGACTTCTTAAAGAAGCTTAGGAAAAATGAATATTTGCGGCTACACCAATCAATAGGATTTCAAGTAAAGTGAACCAGTACTAAGTTTTTAGACAAGGTATAGGGATCCTTACTCTAAAAGGCAAGCCTCGTTCTCTTGAATTGTTAAGTTTCTTCACAACCTCTCCATAAACATAAGCTTTTTTCTCGTGAATAGGTATATCAGCCAGAGCCACAAGTTCTTTGCCTTGTGTTGAGGATACTAGAGGACTGGAACCCACCGAAACTAGTTGACCAGCATGAGCCTCTCTGCTTGTATTAACCAAATTTGTTTTAGGTAACATTGATATTCTGCTGAGGCTCAGAAGGAAGTCACGTTTCTCTTTTCTCCAATCCTCCTGTCAAGTCGAATTTACAATCAATATTTGGAAATAAGCATCAACATCCTTCTGATATATCTCCAAGCAAACCATCCACATCCAAGAGAAGTCCCTTTTAGAAGCTAGTTTCATAATACAATCACTATAGCCAACTTTTTATGTGTAAGCAGGAAAGAACAAAGTGCGCCTATGTTTTGCACAGTGACATATAAATCTTCATATGTAAAACAAAAGGCAAGGAGGAAAAATAAATAACGGCCAAAATCAAAGTAGAAATATGATAGCCAAAATACAAACCTCCAGTACTTTCATCATGTAATCATTAAAGCTTCGAACATTATCTTTTTGGGCTTCCTGTATAGCTGATACCATAGCCATCTCATGAACCTACAACAATACAATACACATCATAACAGCAATCATGCGGAGACATCAATTTATAAAACCTCGAGATGTAAAAGTACCTGTTGCAGGTATTCTTCAACGCTCGTTGCCTCAGCAGGGAACACATCCTCAAATGTTGTCTTTTTAAGAGTATAAAAGAAAGAAACATCACGTAAGGGCACACAGAATAATCATAAAGAGCAGACGGCAAGCTGAGAGATGTGTAAGCATACAATACCAATAATTCATGAATTATTTCGTTAATACAACTAAAGGATATTCTTTTGACGAAATGAAATATGTGTTACCTCAAGTAAAAAGAAAAACTACTTATTAGTTTCGCGCTTTCTTATCTTAAAGCAAAACTCACCAATACACAAAGTAATCCGACAAACACACAGTAAGCAGACTAAGGTTATGACAATTCCAAAAGTAGGATAATATTCACCTTTAACTCAAAAGATTTTAGATCACGAGCTAGTTGTTCTGCATTGATTCCCTCTCGAGCGAGTAGTCTGCAATTTTTCAACAAAGATGTAGACAACAGAATCATTTCCTGTTACTCCCATTTGGAAGCTAAGCAATGAACTCAAGACATTGCATTTGTTTCAATTTCCCACCACTACCAAGTGAGTGAAATGAAAGAAAATAAAAAAATTGAAGGGATACTAAATATGAGATTACCTAGTCGCAGCAATAGACTGAGAAGGAGCTTCGTTCCTTAGGGTTTTAGCCTTAAGCTTCTTCGATAACGCTTCCAACTGGTCTAAATTTCTCTGATAGAGACACATATAAAAGGAAAACAATCGTACAAATGTTAAATGTGGACCATCAAACTTCAAGCAGAAAAGACATTCGGAGAAACCAGCGGGAAATCGGAGTAGCGAAAAGCGAAAAAAACCTGAAGAGGAGGAAACTGAGAAGAAGGAGCAGCTTGCTCCAGAAGCTTCGACGAAGAATGGAGAAGATCAGTCCAACCACTCATCTCTTGGTCGTTGGCCATTGAACTTCGATACGAGCTACGCAGCCGGAGAAGTAGCGAGAGGGTTTTGGAATTCGGGATTTAAACCTTTTCTAATTTTTAATTTTAATTCGTTGTACAGTATATGTTTAAAAAAATTACAATATAAATCTCAGCATTTCGATTGTTAATTTCGTTTTGTTGATTTAGTTACATTTCTTTTCTTTTTCGACAAGATTTAGTTACTCTTTCGCCAAATTAAAAACATTTGTTGAAATATATTAAACAATTTTTAGTAGGAGTTTCTTAATAAATCTTTTATCATTAAAAATAATAAAAAAATAAGAAAAATGTTAGAAATGTTTGAAATTTTTGGAGAATTTTTATAAGAAATTTAGGTCATATTAATTAAATTTTATATTTAAAATAAAAATTTAATTATAAAACTAAATTATATTAAAATAATAATATTTTTATTTTTAAGAGATTATATGGAATTGTAGATAACTTTTAGACCATCTAGTAAGTCTACGCATTTGCATAATTAGGAATCGAATCCCTCTCTATAATCAGGAATTGTAGATAGTTGTTCCCCAATATTGACAAGAAAAAAATAAAATTCTATAAATTTTTCACCAGATGCTCTTAGCCAAAAAAAAAATAGCTTCTTACCATAAAAATGATAATATTCTTTTGTCAAGTTTTTACCATTACATGAATCTTAACAAAGGACTCCAAAAAATATATTTTTGAGAACAACAAAAGCCTCTCTACACAAGAGAACAATGCTTTGTATCTTCGTCAATATAGATATATAGATAGATCTCTATTGGCATTTGGAAGAATAACGAAAGAACTTCAAGGACTTGAGAGGTTTTTGAGATCCTCTTCTTTAGCATACCAACTTGGTGCTATCTTGGAGAGATGTGGATACAAGTCTTTGTATGAATTTCTTATTGTCCCTTCTGCTACTCCTGTTGCTGTCGATATATCTGCAAACCCCTAATACTAATCAGTCTAAACTCCAAAATTTATTTATAATTCTTTACTTGAATGAATCGAATGCGCCAGGAAAAAAGAAAAAACCTAACCTTTGAGACTCTTCTTTTCATCAGAAAGCTGGGTTATGATATATATAACTACTGCTGCTATTGATATAGGACTCCTCCTGCAATACCAAATTAAGATCGTTAAGTTGTGTTCTGCCTATCTTCGTTCAGAATTTGGAGAAATAATTGAAATGTACCTGATATCAAATTCCTCAGATTTTTTCACAGCTTCCTGAGCAGCTTTAACAGCATGGTTAGACATTCCAAGGTTAGAGCAAAACCTTCTCTGCAATATCAGCAAGTTGATAGCTATGATAACCGGAGAGTGAATGCAGCCAACAACATCAACAGAATCATAAAGTATAGCAACAGCAACGGAATTTATAAAGGCTGAGACGAACTAACCATGAAATCACCAGCGTGTATAGTTCCTAATTCCACAGACTGACCAGTCTCCAGTCCCAATGTTTTAACAATGTAGTCTTTTGCTCGTCCGATTTCCTTCTTTGTCGCCCCATTGGCAATAACGCAAATTTCTATTCACAAGGTTCAGGAGTTTGATTGACTTATGGCAAAGCTATATCAAGAGGTAACCAGACTCTCACATATGAGAAATCTTTGAAATGTACCCTTAATAGTTCGTGGCTTGTCCTCTTGGCGACAAGCAATGTACAGGCAGGCTGCATAAAGTGCATCCTGATTCCTTCCCCTGCTTGACTTTTGATCCTCCAACCTCTTATATATCTCATTTGCCCGATCCTAAATATAACAAAAGACCACCACAACTGTAAATGATATGCTCTAATAGCACATATTGACAAATAAATTCCACTAACATATGTACACAGGCTATCAGGTTACCACAGACTAACACAAACGAACAAGTGTACCTTGATAGTCGCAACAAGTCCCAACCTGGAAAAAAGTTCAACAAGTGAGTATTTTCCATCATCACACCGATTATAATGTATACACCCAGCAGAACAAGAATCCGGCAATAAAAGCAAGCCCTCTAAACCGACAGCAGCAACAACATCATGACCATGTTATAATTTTTAATTGAAGACACGAGCTAAACACATCCAAGCACAAGGAAATAAGAAATTCTCAATGAAAGAATAAAAAGGAACCTCCTTTTGTTCTATAATTGACAATGTGGTTTCTCAAACGATTAATAGTTCTGTAATGAGCGACAACAACTATGCAAGAGGTGGATCCGTCAACAAGATCCCAAATAACGAAAGTTGCGTGATAAATCCTAGCAAGTTCATACAAAATCAATCTCCAAGCGGAAATTACTTGCTTATACCGGGGTCTCACAATTCACAAAGATCATGTGATCTAAGCGTTTCACTTCCAATCCATTCTCAGAGAGCGTAAAAACGGGATCTCAGAAGGGAATTTGACAGAATCACAAATCGCACTACCTTTCGGACATAGTGGCGATAGTTTTAAACGCTTGAATCAAACCACGATCGGAATTTGAGTTCCGATTCTGCCACCTCCCGAGAGAAGAAGACAAGAAATCACCGGAGGAACCATTGGGTTTGGCGATGACAGTGGTAAGAGCACTATCGGCGAGAAGCGGGTTGGTAGGACCACCGACACGATTGGGATCGCTGTTAGAAGACTCATTAGCGAAGGTACGCCACTCAGACGTCTCATCAATCGAGTGAGATTCTAAAACCAAACCACACTCCGAACAAAGAGTATCTCCGGCTGAGTGATCGAACACCAACTCCGTCTCCCTCTTGCAATCCGTACAATACGCATCCGACATGATCAAACAAACCTTAATCAACCCCAAGAAATTAAACCCTAAATAATCTTAATAGCTATCAGATTCCTCCGATTTCTTCCTCCTCTCTCTTCTTCTTCACGAATAATATCGGAGACGAAGAAACGAAACACGATGGAACTATGCGGAGAAGGAGGAATCCGTAGGTTTGTTCCTAATTTATAGAAGAAGACATAAGGAATTTTCACCTGTAGGGACGTGCACTGAAAATAAAAGATTTGAACCGTAGATTAACGGTACCCATTAGTAACCAATCTAACGGTCAACGATTGACGTTTGTTGTATTCTTTTTAATATTTTAATAAATATCTTATTGTCCGTTTTAGGAGGACAGAGGAAAAAGAAGAAGTGACTTGTTAGGGAAGTCATACAGGTCGCATGTGTTGGATTTAGTTGGAAGATTTAAGGAGTGTTTGGATGAATATAGGAATATAAATAAAACTTGTTTTGTTTGGATACATGAATAAAAGTAATCTGGCTTAGACAGTGTATTATTGTCGTCAACAATTTGGGTCACTGATGGTCCCTTTAAAATTGGTTCAATATACAATCAAAATACATAAACCAAACTTTGGGTACATTGATTCCTCAAATGGCTAAACATTGGAACGTGAGACATAGTGATAATTCGGTGTGAAGGCGACATATTACCTCTTATTGATACAAGTCTTCTCAAAATTTACTTTATACATTACATGAAATGAAATAAGTAGTGGTCATGGGATAAAACCATATATAAAGCATGGGTTTTAGGCACCAAAATATATAAACCACTTTAAAAAATATCATATCTAAGATCTTTTTATAGGTTAGTGGTGAAGTTTTACAACCACTCTCAAGACTGCTACACTGAGTCTGTCTCTGGTAGCCATCTTCATCGTTGCGCTATCATCTGCGGACTCTGCTCTTTGTTACATATTGGCTTTGATCTTGAGGAAAGCCCCTTGAAGGCTGATCCATCATAAGAGGTTAATTGTTGATGTAGAAAGAATCATAGTCTCTCTTCTTTCGTTCTTTGTATCATCGGATTTCAAGCTTACAAGATGTATCTAAAATCAATGTGTTTAGTCATAATATTTGAGTGACATCAAAAAAAAAATGGTGGTGGTCTAGTGGTTTCCCTTAAAAGAAGAATTGTCTTGTTGGTCTAAACCAAAGATTAATTCTCTTCAGATGTAAAATTACTAATCATTTCTATTTAGTCGTTGGAAAGTTGGTTTGGGTTTCAGTACAAACTTCCTTTCGGTTAACAAAAAGAAAACATATAAATGTAGGTGCAACAATACCATATAATGTTTAAAAGTAGGTATCATTCATATACATAGAAAATTTAGAGTCGGCTCAATAATGGTACAAGGCCATGTGCCAACGCGGGAAAATAAACAGAAGATCATATGACATATTGGGACTCTAAAAGTTTCATTATAACCATATAATATACAATTCGTTGCATTTGGTAAAGCAAACGAAGACCTCATATTATGCGAAATCCGTTGTCAAAGCATATATTCGAGCCGTCATGCACATGCCACAATCATATTAATACACTTATTTATTTTTATACAAAAACATTTGAACTTCACGCCATTTTAGACAATCTAAATGGTTTGCCCTTGCATATTCTGGGATCGAGTTCCCCCTTACATTTGCAAGAACTTGACTAATGTGTCGATAATATTTTGTCCAATATTGACAAAAAAAAAAGAAGATGATTTGTCCTCGTGCCGAAGACAGGTGGTCTAGTGGTGTAGTCATTTTACAAATCCTCATGGCACCAGAGATCGAATCCCCTACCTGCAGTTGTATGAATGAGATTTAAAAGTCAATAAATTAGTTGACAAAAAAAAAAATTACACTCGTTTTGAGTTAGTTTATCTACTCAGTAATCACCTTCCCTTCCACAATAAACTAAAAGTGGATTTTGAATTTTTCTTAGTCAAATACTCGTTTAGGAACACAATAAGGTAATACAACTATTCCTTGCTTCAAAGAAAACGCTTTGGGTATTAGAGAACATCAACTTGACATAAGAAAAGAATATTCGCATGATTATCAACGAAATATCACATGTTTTTAATATAATTAAAATTTTCTTTTTGTTAACTTTACTCTTTTATTTTGAACAATAACTGGATCAATAAAACTTGATTATAGCCAAAATATATATCTTAAAACTTTTATTTTTTATTTTTTTATCAGAAAAAATTAAATCTTATATCTGAAGATTTATAAATTGACTACTATCATTAGTGTCAACCTGTCATCAATAATATAATTAATTGTTGTTTATCAGATTTTCGATTTCTTGATTTTACAAATAAAATTATTGTTTTTCAAAAGTATTATTTGTCCAAATAACTTGTGTACAAAATTATGTAAACAGGGTATTTTTTTTATCAATTAGGCTAATAATTTTTAAATTCCATTTTTACTAATAAAAAATATTTAAAAACTAAAAAGGAAATTTATTATACCATCTAAAAGTTTTGTGAATTTAATTGTTGAAAAGAAAAAAAACTAAAAAGGAAAGCGATCTTTTTGACTCTGACCAAACAAAAAGGAAAGCCGTCTTCTAAATGTTGTTTCCGTGTTCTTACCCAAAACCAGAGCAAAGTCCACTAAACCCCAAACTTTACTTTTTATATAAAAACTATATTATTTTAAAGAATCTAACTCGTCCCTTTCCATCGATTCACCACTCGTTCGATCTCATCTTAACCAGGAAACTTCATATATATTGTATCAATTGTCTCTTTATAAACATCCATCTTTTCTCTCTCTCCTAGTCTCCTTCCTCCCAAAGAAAAAACTATCCTTGAAACTAGTCTCTGTAGTTTTCTTTTCCGGTTGATTTCTCCGCGTTGTATGCACTTGAAACCTCTCCAAACAGACCTTTTTTTAATCAAAATCGAAACTTGCGTTCTGGGTTTAATAACATGGTGTACCATAGATTAATCATCCACCATGGAAGAAAAGATGAAAGATTCAGAGTTTCAGCTGAAGAAAATGGTGGAAGCGGTTGCTACTCGAAGAAAGCTAAACAAAAGTTTCGCTATCTTGTCTTTCTATCTCTTATCTCTTGCTGTTTCGTTATGTCTCCTTATTACATCTTCGGCGTCTCTCTACTTGGTATGATATATATCTCTCCCATAAATCTTCTTCTTTCTTTGATTTTTGATTTGGTTGATTACTTATCTCTATTTTGTTAATTCTTCTGCAGATTCGTTTAGCGTAGAAAGCGAAAGTCTTAGTTCTGATGAGCCATTAGTTGCTCCTCTATGCTCAGATATCTCCAATGGTAGTCTTTTGTATTTCATTCTTTGAATCCAAAACAGAGACTTGATGTCTTTATCTTAGTTTTAGAAACTTCTTTATGTGTAATGTGTTTAAATCTTACAGATATTGATTCTTTATTTGTGTTGCAGGAACCATTTGTTGTGACAGAACAGGTTTGAGATCCGATATTTGTGTAATGAAGGGGTGATATTCGAACAAACTCTGCTTCTTCTTCAATCTTCCTCTTCACCTCCTCGAAGAACAACACAAAATCTGAAAACATCAAACCTTACACCAGAAAATGGGAGACTAGTGTGATGGACACAGTTCAAGAGCTCAATCTCATCACCAAAGATTCGAACAATTCTTCAGATCGTGTCTGCGATGTGTACCATGATGTTCCTGCAGTGTTCTTCTCCACAGGTGGATACACTGGAAACGTATACCACGAGTTCAATGATGGGATTATTCCTTTGTTTATTACTTCACAGCATTTCAACAAAAAAGTTGTGTTTGTGATCGTTGAGTATCATGATTGGTGGGAGATGAAGTATGGTAATATCGTTTCACAGCTCACAGATTATCCACTCGTTGATTTCAGTGGAGATGCGAGAACACATTGTTTCAATGAAGTAACTGTTGGATTGCGTATTCACGATGAGTTAACAGTGAATTCTTCACTGGTTATTGGGAATAAAACCATTGTTGATTTCAGAAACGTTTTGGATCGAGGTTATTCACATCGTATTCAAAGCTTGATTCAGGAGGAAACCGAGGCTAATGTGACTGCATTGGATTATAAGAAGAAGCCAAAACTGGTGATTCTATCGAGAAACGGATCGAGGGCAATACTAAACGAGAATCATCTGGTGAAGCTAGCAGAACAAATCGGGTTCAATGTTGAGGTTCTGAAACCAGAGAAGACAACAGAAATGGCTAGAATGTATCGGTCAATGAACTCAAGCGATGTAATGATTGGTGTTCATGGAGCTGCAATGACTCATTTCCTTTTCTTGAAACCGAAAACTGTTTTCATTCAGATCATTCCTTTAGGAACTGACTGGGCTGCAGAGACATACTATGGAGAACCAGCGAAGAAGCTAGGATTGAAGTACATTGGTTACAAGATTGCTGCAGAGGAGAGCTCTTTGTATGATCAATATGGTAAAGATGATCCTGTAATCAGAGATCCGGAGAGTCTCAATAGTAAAGGATGGGAATATACAAAGAAAATCTATCTACAAGGACAAAATGTGAAGCTTGATTTGAGAAGATTCAGAGAGACGTTAACTCGTTCGTATTATTTCTCCATTAGAAGGAGATCTAGAGAGGAAGTTCCTCCCTTACTTGCTACGATATAGAGAAGAATCAGAAGAAAGTGTGAAGTTTATTCTTTTGTAAAGTTTCTAGTGACAATTGTATTCATTTTTTTTGTAACAATTATATTCATTTTTTGTAACAATTATATTCATTTTTTTGACAACTATATTCATTTTGTTTAATTTACCATTTACCTCTTTGATAAACTTATCATCGAAAATGTTGTAGTTATCATCTCTCTTGGGTTCTTGATAAGCCCTGTAGACAGTGCACTTGGAAGAGACAGAGCAAAGTCTCTGGTTGGATCAGTGGGCTCGATGAATGAAGGACACGAAAAGGGTCGGTTCGAAATGGAGGGTTTAACCTTAGGAAGCAAAGCTTCTGCCGGAGCGGGTTTGACTGAGGAAGTAAGACCACCTCCAAAAAGATCTCTTAGAAGGAGTTCTTAACCATTTAAACTAATAAAAAATTAAAAAAAGTATAAGATAGAGAAATATGAGATTCTGGATTTTAAAAACCTTCAACAAATTATAAAAAAATCATTTGCATAGTTGTTAGTTTTTAATTAGTCTAATTTTTATTTAAAATTCTAAAATTTAATTGTATAAAACCTTTTAGTTAAATAACATTATTAAAATAGTTAAATACTTATTTTGAGTATCTTAACTAATGGATGTGCTCTTAGCCTAGTGGTCGGTGGTAAGCTCACCTACATTATGTAGGAATTTGGTTACTGGGCTAGCCAATGGCCAACCGTTGACAAAAAAAACTAATGGAGGTGATCTACAACTGGTGTGTATATTCTCTTTTGGTCCTGTCTCTTTTCTGTAAGTAAGCCCATCAAACAACAATCACCAAAGAAGATCAAATCGAGAGAAGGCCCACCTAAGCCCAAGTCTCTCACCCAGAACATGACAAAAGATACCATCTCCGTACTGCATTGCTATATAGACTTCTTGTTTCAAGAAAGCTCAAAAGATTCAATAGTTTTTATCACCGGAAGAGCAGGCCGGAGACCATACAAGTCGGCCAGAGTCGAGTGATGTCGAGTTCAATTAACTTTGAGGTTTCCAAACTACACTAAACAACAGAGATGGCTATGATTTACCGATCGATAAACACGAGCGATGTAAATGATCATTCATCAGTGTTCAAGGAACATAGTGACTCAACTATCTATGCATTTGCTATAAGCATAAAAAAGATTGAATTTTAAAATTTTATAAAGTAACTATTAAATCGATAATATCTAACTTATAGATTAAATTATTCAACTGATAGAATTCGAAATTACTAGCTGATACCTAATTAAATCAAAGACAAGTCAACTAAACATAATGTCTATTCTTTAATATTCTTGCATGGCAAATGAAATAGGCTTAAGGGTCAACCAGTGAATCAACGAAACCACGTGTCCGGTAATTTGCAAGTTTGTGATATAGTTAATTAGGTAATCAATACTTTGATTGTTACGTCATGAACAAGGAACCATATCGTATGTTTGGAACCGCCCAATTGTCGTAATTAAATCCCTCTTTGCAATTAATATTTCTCTTGGCTTAACTAGGATAATTAATTATAGTGATATTTTTCTTTAATTAGTATAATGAACGCAACGTTACGTGCGAATTTATGGATGGCCTCACACTTAATTCAAACATAATATAAACAAAAGAAACATGCGTATATATATGGTTATACACATATAATTCTAAAAGTAATCTAACAAATACAATTTCAAAATAATATACCTTCTTTGTCTCGACATTCTTTTTTGGGTAATTTTAATCGAAAACGTAAATTCCAACGAGATATTGTCGTATTCATGTCCATTTTTTCAGTAGCGTCATCAAATTAGTAGTACCAAATTTGGTTAGAACGAACAATTAATTAGCTTATGACACGAGATCGAAGTAGTTAGGTTTATTACATATGTGTCTCTAGCTTCGAATTCATTCCACGTCACTACATACAACTAGTACAATATGAAAATGATCTCTACGACACCGTTTAAAGGCAATTAAAAAGTTCAACGACTCCAGTTGCATTGTAAAAGCCACTTGTCAATATCACATCCAAAGTCAACATTTAATTCAGAGTCAACTTTTAAAAAACCCAAAACGAAATATAAATTTATAATTTGTTAGCCCGGTCCATCTTCGACCTACCTTAATGGACGGTTGGGATTAGAAAATGGATATTGCGACTTTGGTGATGGTAAAAGTGAATTAAAACTTGTAGAAATACACAAACTACATGTAGTCGTATGATCATACCCACGGAAAGCTATATATATATATATATATATATCAATAAAATCGATTTATAATCTAATTTTTTTTTTTATAATGTATCAACAATAAGAGGAGATATCAAATCCCTAATATTATAATTATTAATCAAATCATTTTATACTTAAACTTCTAAAAAATCGGCTATGTATATATAATTATTTTAGTTTCCCAACTATGTATATTGTAGAAAAAGAAAAAGTAAAAGACATATAGAAAATGATAGAAAGGTGAATAAACTGAAATTCAGATATTCAAATAAGAATACAGGTTTACTACAATCAAAGAAAAATATATCTATCTTTTTTTATATGAAAGTTTCTGATTATATTGAAGGTCTTACGATGTAATAAAGAGATCAAAATCTTTGACTTTTGAATATATAATAAGATGAAAATGTTTTCTAAACAAGATATCAAAAAAATAAAACGCAACTTTTCCGTTATATTTATACAAAATTTATTGTATTTTTACAAATAATATAATATTTATTCTCATTAATAAAAATTATGTTTAGACCTATATTGGTAAAACCAAGTAATATATTAATTACTAATATTGCTAAACAAACTCATACGTTTTCTAATAATGTTATCTCAATACACCAACAATAAATAAAACGATTTATGGGGACCTCTCAAATGATAGGCAATAAATAACATAATCATAATTCATATATATATATATATATATATATATAGGCTTTTAAAATTATGTAAAAATGTGTATAAATACATAGACTAATCGGGCACACCTCTTCGAACACTCATCATAACTTTGGTCGGCCGCTTTCTTCCTTCCCACTTCCTCAAATATCTATAACATCCCTCTCAATTCCTCAGTGTTCGATCAATCCAAACATATATCTATAAGAATGGTGCAGTACCAAGACCTTGCTCTTCAAAGAAGCTTCAGCTGCGACACAAGAAAAATCAATCCAACGACTTCACCGGCGCGTGACTTCCACAGCCGTTCTCCTTCAATCTCTTCTCTTATCCCAACCATCCCTGAAAACGAACTCTTCCTTGTTCCTTGCCGGAGATGCTCTTCCGTCTCCATCTCCTCCTCCTCCTCTTCCTCAACCAGAAAACTTCACTTGAAGCTTTCTTCTCTCTTACGTTCTCTCATCAATGTCATTAACATTCCCGCTTGTAAATTCTTCTCTTTTCCTTCTCCAATACCATCTTCTTCTTCTTCCTCTCAACTAATCTCATTCGTTACTGGAGGATCTTCTCCGTTGGGGAGAAAAGTCACAGGAACACTTTACGGACATAGAAGAGGACACGTCACGTTTTCAGTCCAGTACGATCCAAGATCCGACCCGGTTTTGCTCCTTGACCTAGCTATGTCAACAGCAACACTTGTCAAAGAAATGTCATCAGGACTCGTCAGAATCGCGTTAGAGTGTGAGAAACGTCATCGACCAGGAACTAAGCTCTTCCATGAGCCTAAATGGACTATGTATTGTAACGGGAGAAAGTGCGGTTACGCGGTGTCTCGTGGCGGCGCGTGTAGTGAATCGGATTGGCGCGTGTTGAACACAGTTTCTAGGGTTACGGTTGGAGCTGGAGTTATTCCAACGGTGAAGAGTATTGATGACGTGGAAAGTGTTGGTAATGGAACAGAGCTTGGAGAGTTGTTGTATATGAGAGGTAGATTTGAACGAGTCGTTGGAAGTCGTGACTCGGAAGCGTTTTACATGATGAACCCGGACAAAAATGGAGGTCCAGAACTCAGTATTTTTCTTCTTAGAATATAAAAAACAATAATGTTTTTTTTAATAAGGGAATTATTGACTTTTTTTATAAAGAAAATGTCTTAAGTGACGTATTATAATATAGTGAGATGAATGTAATGTTGTGCCTAGGAGGTATCATAGTTTTTTTTTTTTTTTTCTAGTTGTTAATTTCATGTGTGGTGCTTTTGTTTTCTGTTTTTGTATTATAATAAGAAAAGAAGGATGCGATTATTAATATTCTGTGGTTGTTTATACAATTATATATATGGAAGGCATGAAGATCTTCACATGGTCCGTCATGATTATTGTCTTCATTATAGACTATAGTATTAAATTTAATCAAGGCGAATTAGCTCGCTTTTACGTGTAACGCTAAGGCCAAGTTTTGTTTAACAACTAAACAAGAAATTAAAATTATATAGAAGGTGGGTTTGCTTTTGAGTTGTAACGTGTAACAGTCGATTAACAAAACATATGTCAAATTAACGAGTTATAAATCCTTGTAAAGATTATGACAAAACAAAAACACTTGTAAAGCATAAATAAAATAAATAACATATTACATGGAAAGAAATAAAACGTGTAGAAATAAATAATAGAGATTCGAGTGAATAAAAAAATATAAAAGATTTAGGAATATAGACTTATACTTATCTTTTGCTATAGTTTTGAAATGAAAGTAAAAACAGAAAAAAGAATAGAAAATCTAGGAAAATAAAATTATTGTCGATAAAATGTCTTAGTAAAATGATAAAGTATTCATATTTACAAGCATTCGATTCTAAATTATGTTATTTTACGTAATAGAGTTTAATTTGCGCTATGCATGAAATTTTATCCAATACAGATTGTTGACAGAAAAATAATGAAACTAGGAACTATGGTCAATTCAAAACAATAGGGGCAAAATATAAAGAAATAGAAAATGAAGGGGCTGTATAGTGAAATAGGTAGGTGGGAAAGAGCGTGAAACCGAGAGTGATTGGCTTTAATAGACAAAGTCTGAAAAATCATACACTGCCGCAAAGCCAAAAAATCACTTTTAGGAACATTCCCTACATTTTAGGACCACAACTTTAAATTTATCTCAAGCTTAATTTTCTGATTTTGTATTTTGTTTGGCCTAGTGGTGTACTCACTTTACAAATCCTCAAGATATCATGAATTAAATTTTTTACCTGCAGTAATATGAGCAAAATTTAAAAACTAGTAAGTTAGTTGACAATTTGTGCCTTACTAGAGTCAACTTTACATAAAGTTAGATCATTGGACATCATAAAATCGATACTCAAGCAATTATTTGTGGGCTACGGATAAGTGATAGATATGTACACAGAAGTATATTTATATAAATATAATTATCATAACTATAAGGTGTTGTATTGGACTTTGGCATTTTTGCGTGTATGAGTTCATTTTTGCAGGATTAGAAGCTTGATCTTCATAAGACATTTGTATTTGTTATACGAGTTTTTTTCATTAGTTCGGTGTTTTTGTTGTATGACAATGACTCCAATCTTTGTTTTTGGAGTATTAGTTTTTTGAGTTTTGGTTTTTGGATCTTAACTTAGTTTTTGTTTGGATTTGTTTGTATGTGTTTGTATTCCACTAATATATGTACTTTTTATGTATCTTCAAGTGAAAAAACAAAAACAAGTGTTGCATTAATAAAATTGCAGAGCCGTTTACAATAAGACATCTCTGGACACATGCTTCGTCTTAACCATTTTAATATTGACGCTTTTCTTTGGGAAAATCCCATTTGCATTATGTATACACTTCTGTCTTCATGATAAGTTTAAATTATCCGATCTCTCTTTATTTTATCTTAGATATTTAGATTTTCTTCATCTCACTATAATTTTTTTTATATCAATACGTAATATTTTATCACTATAACAAATATTTTATTATAATGTAAATATATTGTTAAGAAATTGTAACCATTTATAAATAATTATAATATAAGTGTTACA